>JAPDSC010015348.1:820967-840957 GCA_026290005.1 Latrodectus geometricus | reverse complement strand
TATATATATATATATATATATATATATATATATATATATATATATATTAGATATAAACATTTAAACTTACATTGTTTTACATTCTGATTATATTTTAGTATTAAATATTACCATGTCTTTTATAAATTTTAAGGTTAACAATATTAGTAATTCACAAAATTTATAGTATTAGATTTTAAAAATAAATTATAAATCATATACCTATTGTTTGAAAATTTCCATTATTTCTGAATTATTAAATGAATAAATCTATTGTTTTATATGAAGAACAATTGAGTACTTTGAAAAGTAACAAAATGAATCCAATCTGAATAATTAAAATATAAAAATAAATGGTTTGGAAATGGTTTGTTGAGATGCTTAATAAAAAGTTAATAGTTACAAAAATCATATAATTTCTTTAGGTATAAATGTGTTTTAAAAATAACTGAAAGAATTGAAGTAAAATAAATACGTCCATATTTATAAAAAAGATGTTTAAAAATTCATTAATTTCGTCATTTAATCACTTATTAAAGTATAATTAATAAGGAGAATTAAATGAGATTAAATTTTTTTTTCCAAATTGTGCTGATTGTTGTCTAAAGAAAAATGAATTGCGTGTTGAACATTTATGTACCTATTGTAGTTTAAACAATTGCATTCTTTGTTAATAAATATTTTGTTAAGAAATTTTAATCAAATTTAGTATTATTGAAACACACTTAACAATTAAATTGAGTTTGTTTTGTTTACACATTATTCCTAGCAAACAATAATTAGTTTTGCATACACTTATAATTTATTGTAATAATAGTTTGGTTACATACTTCTTAAATTTTAATTTATGTTACATTTGTGTTAGGAATTTTTTTTAAAGGTAATGAGAATGTTAAGCATATAAGATTAAATTATTTTATGTATATTATAAATAACATATATTCATAAAAGGTTGCTAAGAAATTTTTAAAATGGTTACACACACACACACACACACACACACACACACACACACTCACACTCACTCACTCTTTTATGTATAACGTACATCATTCATGATATGAATTACATTATAAGATGAGCTTTAATTAAATATAAGTAAATTGTATTAAAATATATTCTTAATATTCATCAATTGGACAAAAGAAATCATTTCTTTCTAAGTTTCATGTTTTATATATGAATATTTATAAACTGTTAATAATTTCTTTTGTTTCTGATATTTATGATGACTTGACTTGTTTTTTTAACAAAAACAATATATTTTTCATTATTTAAATTATTAATATTCAATTTAAAAATAGTACTGAAATGTTGCCAATTTAGATACACAAATAATATGCGTTAAAAATTAATGATGTTATGAACAACTAAAATAGAAAAACTAATTTCTTGACAATGAAGCTATTCAAATTCACAAAAAATTTAGAAAATATAAAATTTATTCAATAAAAATTTGCTGAATTTTCTGCAAAATTTGCAAATTATTTTCTGTAAAAATTAACTTCTAAATTTGATATTTTTCAGTTAAAATGCATAATTGTTTTGCTGTGTATGTATGACATTTCTAAATATTATTTCTTAAGAAAATTTAATATAAAAAAATGCAATTCATAATAAACAATGTCATACATATCTTAAATAAATATAGTTATGTATGACTACTTAATATAATTTACCTTATAATAACATTGATTTTATTACCATTGCTTGATGAATTAATTTTCTTTATTATAATTCTCTAATTCATTATTATTTTCAGTAGTTTATAGCTTTCATTCACAATAACTTTCTTCACAATAGTTATATGAATCAATATCTTTTTATCCGTCATTGAATTCTGATTACTTACTTCTGATATCAGATAACTTACATTTTCATAAATTTTTAGATTTCTTTATGATTATTTCCAATTACTTTATGTTTCACATAAAGGAAGTATTTTCCTACTTATTATTTTCAGGATTATGAAATTATTAACATTAACAGAAACTTGAAAGCAAAGCTATGTTGTAGATTCAATAGATAGATAATATTACTTGATGGATCCTACTAAATCTCCTAAAATTTAAGTATATTGGAATATTTTAGTGTTAACTGTTAAAAAAAACTGTGGTAAGCAAGGGAAAAGCAAATGTGCATAAGAAAGATGATAAGAGCAGTGTATTTACTATAACTTTAAGGAAAAATAAAATGAAGTTAAAATGGAAAAAGCAAACTTAGATGGTCAGCATTCGCGTACTATTATTGTTACACACAGTTTCATTTTCATTAAATGCATAAATCTTAATTTTTAGTGTATATGTTCTTTGAACTAAAGAAGTAACAATTTGTTAAAATTCAACCATGTTTCGAAATTTAATTGGGCATTCGGAAGATTTTATGTGAGATAAACTATGCATTACATTTAAATATTTAAATCTAATATTTTTTTCTCAGGATTTAGGAAGCAGGAATACTTGTGAATATTCAAAGAATTGTTCAATAAAATTTTGAACGATTTGAATTAAATACATTGATAGATTTTTTTTGCGCACATCTAATTTTTTTTGAGAGGGAAGGTTGGTTGGTTGGTTTTAATGGCGCAAGGTCCAAGTAAGGACAAGCTGCGCCAATTTGAGAGGGATGGATTATTTACTATTTACAAGAGAGTTTAAAAAATTAATGAAATATCATATTAGGTTTTAGAAATTAAATAAGGTCAAACATAATTTTTTTGCTCTTGCAACAAGTGAATAATAATATATAAATAAGTACATATAAGTTATAACCAAAAGAGTTCTGTGTCATCTGTAAAAATTAAATAGAAATGGATATTTAACTGTGGTATAATGGTACTATATATTACTGTGCATGTTATAAATGAGATTTGTAATATAAACCAATGTTGGTTACAATAACTGTATTGTTGCTGATTTCATTAATTTTATTATTGTTGATTGCAATGGCTCAGTATTATTTAGAAGGTAAGAAAACTTTTATTAAAAATTTAAAAGACTCAACTATATCTTGATTCCTAAGAGATTAAAAATTTCAGATTATTGTTCTTTTTAAAACTTACTGGTTTAAACGTAGTTGTGTTGCCGTTACTGGTAATTTCCTTTTAAAAGAATTTACAGTAGTAAGAAAAAGGACAATTGGGAGCACATTTGGAACGGAAGTAATAAGAAATAAAATATTGCTGTTGCCCATGGCAACAGACAAGAATCAAATATAGTTGGAATTGTAATACTATCATACATGGGCTCATTCATTTGGGTCACAACTAGTTTTGGGCATCTTAACTTCTTATCTCTGTTAGTGCGAAATTGAAATGAAAATAAAAAATATCAAGTCAAAACAATTAATTTAAACTAAATAACTTAAAAAAAATTCTATTTAATATTTTTTTGTTCTTTTCTTGTTATATATCGCGATTGCTAATTTTTGTTTTCTTATTCTAAAAAAGCTCAAATGATATTTTTTTCTACAAATAGGAAAGACTTACAGAAATATTTTAGGCTTTTAAGTTGAACTGAAATGTAATTTTAACTTTTAAAATATAATGATAATTAACATTAAATTTTTAGTTAATATTTAAATTTTTTTTTAGAAATTAATTGCTTAAGTGTGTTTTTAAGCTTAATTAATTCTTAAGCTGTGTTTCTATTTATATTGTATGAGATACGCATGTTTAATGATTGATGATAGCGTTGGATATATTTTGAGATGTACTGAAGTTAATATGTATACTTATTTTTAATTTTAATGAAATAATGTTAACATTTAATCTAATGTGTTTATTTCTATAATATCATGCTGCAGTCTAATTTAATAGAATTTATTTCATAATATTGTTCATAGTATCACATTTTCCATTTCATAATACTATATAGTCTCATAATAATTTGAACCATAGCGTCTTTAAGTTGAATTCAAAATCGAGTTTTATCAAAAGAGCCTTGTATAAATTAAGCCTCAAACTTTGTCAAGACAGGGAATTAAATTTATGTGATAATTGTTTTCCATTTAATACTCTTTCATAATTCATTTTAGAAAATGTAGGTACCTTAACTAACACGAAATACTTTAATTTACTTGTCTTTCAGAATAAAATTTAATAAAAAAAAGAATTAAGGGTGGTTAAACATTTATTATATAATTCTTAATTTTTTCTACATCAATGACTGATTTCTCCAGACTTGATTTGTTTACTTTTCTACTAATATTTTTGCTCAAGCAGATTATTTGACCAAGATCTGCAGTTAATAAGCTACACCCAAGGTAGGATTCAGACTCTAGAACTGTTAAATGAAAAGCCAGAGTACTTATCCCTCCTCTGTCAGATAGATGAATTCCTCTCAAGCACATGACTTGATTACTCGCTTTTGTTAAAAGGATAATTTTTTTCCCTTATCAATGATTGTATAAAGGCAATGTATTTGTATGTATTTTCCTCAGTTATGTGTAAGATCTTGATACCAGAGCAGTTATTTAATGAACTTAAAAATTCAGTTGTTTATTCAAAGATTTGGTTGTAAGTATCCAAAATACACTTCTAATGATGAAATTCCAAAAAGATTTACCAACTAGCATATCATTTTAAGGCGTGTGATCAAAAGGCATAGAAAATGCCACATTGTTTAATCAAAGAGACCAAAAGAAGCCGCACTTATGCAGAATGCACACTTGACGCTCCTTTATACATACAATATGTTCGGTTAAAGTTTTTATTAATGCTTAAATTTTGCAGGATATCTGGAAAATTTAAGGAATAATGTAAATTTTAAGTAGACAGCTATGAAAGTGCAGGAAAGTGATTCATGGGTGATCAACATAAAGAACAAGAAACTCAGTAGAAAGATCATGCTGATGTTAGGAATAAAATATCACAGACCACGTGAGCGTACGTAAAACACATGAGGATGGCACTCTCTGCTCAAAACTACAATAAAAGGAAATACGGAGAATCAATTAAAATTCGCTGCAGGTGCAAACGAATTGTGAAATATGTTTTGAAATAACTTGGAATTTTGAATTAAGTTCTTTTTCTTCGTTTTTTGATTGAGCGAAATGATTTCCTGACCAGATCAACAATCAGAATTTTCCAGTATTGTCTGCACAAAGAACCGTGTAATATTTTTAATGTCAAAATTTGGTCTTATACCAATGTTATAGATAAAATATTTTACTGTTTTGTGTAAATAATAATCATATAATGGATTATTATTTACACAAAACAGTAAAATATTTTATAAACAGTAAACACTGAAAAAAAACATGAAAAATAACATTTAAAGAAAAAAATTATTAAATATATACATTTTTTTTATGTTGGCTGTAAGCCAGCTATTACTTTTGCGAAGAAGATAAGATAAATTTATCTACAAAAAGTTTGGAATTTCGCTTAGCCCTTTTTCTTTACTTTCTAATGTAAAAACATTTCACCTGAAACCATTTACATTTTTGTCTGTGCTGAAGCTCATATGAAAAAAAAAATCGAATGACAACTATATTTTTTGCTTTATTTTTAGAATCTAATTATAACTAAATTAGATTTAATTAAATATATTTATATATATACTGTACATGTTATGTTAATTTTAATTGAAGTTATGTAATTCTTAACTTAATTACGAATTAAGTAAGAGTTCCTAATTTAATTACTCTGACTTCGTAAACAATTCTTAAAAGCACTTCTGAATTCTTTTCTTGAGTTATTTTCTCTTTTCAAGTACTTTCTTAGAATCACTTTTCAAAGCTAATTTGGGAAAATATGGAGTTGATAAAACTTAGAACAATTACTATACACTTTTTGTGAAGATAAAAAATATTCATATTAAAGTTGTATTCAATGTTTAAACTAATGTATCAACTAAAATAGTGAAGATTCTATAAATAAAACTAATTTTATAGAATTAAAATTTTTCTCTTCTATAAGAAAATAATAATGTCAGTTTACAGAATATTTATTCTGCGAAAAATATCCAAACTTTGAGTTTTCATCAATTATATTTCCTCTCTAGAATTTATTTCCGAGACTAAACTTTTTGAGACTAGCATTTTCTTTATAAGCCTAGAACAAATTGAGTATTTATTTCAATTTAATTTTTACGAAATAAATAAGTTTATTTTTAGAAATATTTAGTTTTGGCTTTTTGTAGGTTTGCGTGTGAAATTGAGCATTCAGGCAGTTGATTAGTTATACATAGTTAATTATTAAGGAAAAAATAGTAACTGTTACACTGAAACATACATTTACAACATTTGCCCAATAACTCTTGTGTTGCATATATGTGTCTATCTATATTTCTATCTATCTACCCATATATTTTGTTGTGGTGGAACTCGTTATATAAGAAACACCGAGATAACCCAGGTTCTTAGAGAATAGTAGAGACTTGTTGAGAACAAATCAGAAAGACAAAGTTAAATAATAACACAATTTTATTGTATCATTAAAACTTAAATATTTATATTGATAATTCTTGATTAATTATCTTATTAATATACAAAATCTTCAAAATATATTTATAAAATATTGTGGCTAGAGTCTGAGGAAGAGATTAAAAATTTTCATCCCCTTTATAGTATACTCTTGCATCACTCATGACAGGTTACTTTAGTCGTTCAGCTTTCTTTAAATCTTTATTCATCATAACATTGCTCCTGTATTCCCCGTGAACTGGTCTACTCCATGTCTCTCATTTTGAAGGTCTGCTTCATCTCTGTAATCGGAGGCTTTTTCGGCTTCTACCTGTAGTAGGTCTGTTCTATTGCTCTATCTCTCTATCTCTTTTTCTCTTTCTATCATCGAAGGCTTGTTTTGTTTCTCTATCTCATCGGAGGCTTGTTCTATTTCTGTATATTATCGGAGGCTTGTTCTCTATATCTCAATTTCTCATCGGAGGCTTGGTCTATTTCTCTATATCTCTCCCGGTTCAACTCCTTTACTTTATAGTTGTGTGTGTGTGTCTTCTTTTCTCCTCCCAATTCTTCTATTGGTTATTTTTTGATCATAAAATGAATACGTAAATTCTAGTCTTCGAGGGAATGGTCAGAAATCTCCCCTCCAAACCCTGGTTTCGCCACACACAAATACAAAAGGGAACATTTTTATATTACATGGTCCACCCATGTATCCCAAGGGGAAAAGGACCCTGAGATGTAAAACTGCTATGAACTATTCCTGCAGCTTTCAGGTGCCACTTTGAAATGTCTAGTTTTATTTCTTTATGACATTTGTCTGACTGCATTACAATTTTTATGTAATTCCTTTCTTTTATATTTCAAACACTACTGCCGAGAGACTGTACAAAAATTCACTGTATAAAAAAAAATATGTGTTTCCTCTTGAGCATTTGTATTACTATTGCAGCTGCATATGTATAATTTTGGGAGATTTTGATCATTATTATGAATTTTAAGAAAATACGCTTAAAAATTTATTAAACTCATAGAAGCTCAATCAATTCCCCTTATATGGCTCGGTGGAAGTTATATAAAGGCAGGCGCACAAAGCAAATTTTGATAATGAAGTGTTCACAGATGAGAAATATCTTACAAAATACATTTGAATTTTAGAATTCAATGGAAAATAATGCTATCAAACAAGATTTTACTAAAGAAAATATTGTAGCATTTTATTTAGTAAAGTGTAATAAGATAATAGTTAATAACAATACGTGTATTTAAGCGTTGGTTTCTAAATAGCAAAGTACAATTTTTGTAAACTTAACTTTACTGTCAATCTTTTTTGAAGTAAACATATAGAAGACGTATTTATTTGATCCAATTCTTTCATTTAGCATTCATTAGCTTGCTCATAGTCCATTTTAATAATGCATTAAACTTGCTTTAGGCTTAAGATGCATCTCTAAACTTCAGTAGTAATTCATGGGAAAATAATTAGTAACAGTGTATAGAGTATGCAGTAAAGAAGGGTATAAAAGATCTTTTCTATAACAAATCGTAAATCAAATATTATATAAATTATACCTATTAAGGCTTTAGGCTTTCTGCAAAATTCATTCAATTCAAAGACTTGATAAGCAATTGCTCATCAAGTTCGTGAATTGGAAACATTTCCTAGAACTTCAAAGAAAGGAAACAGAATACTGAAAACACACACACACACACACACACACACACACACACACACACACACACACGCACACACGCACACGCACACACGCACACGCACACACGCACACACGCACACGCACACACGCACACACGCACACGCACACACACACACACACAAATCTTTTTTTTATTTCTTTTGTTATAACATTATTTATGTGGTTTTTTTGTGCTGTAGCAGCTAAGCATTTATTTGCTTAATTGCTCCAGAACATTTTCTTCTTTTAGTATTTAAGTTTCTGATAATTCCGATATATCTTTTTTTATATCACTACCTCCATTCTTCTCCATATCTTCCTCAACTGACAGTTTGAAAAGAATCATTTGCTTCCTAATAAGAGCAACATTTAAACTTTTTTTGGAGCTGGTTGTACTTGTAGAATAATATTGTAGAACTGTGGTAGTTTATACATAAATTTCTAAATCTTTCATCCAATGGTAACTAGCTTTTCCTTGATTAAGTGATTTTTTATGTTTGTAATCGAAAATATGAAAAAAAACATAAAAAAAAGAACAAACAAAAAACCTGTTCTTTTAGACAATTTATAAAAAATAGAATAAAATTTACGTAAGCATAGATGCTGAAATAAATCAATCTATTAATAGTATGTTTTTGTTATTATTAAGAATAATATTTTGAAAAAATAATTTTATAACGTATGCCATTAGGTTGTTTCAGTAATACAAATATAATTTTTATTTTCATTTTGTTTCAGCATTAGGAATATCATTAACACCTCACAACAGTTCGATGACTTATTAATATATGCATATCATATCACTTTTTGAAAGTAATTTTATCAACATAATACAGCATTTTTATAACTCAGAGGGAAGAATTAAAGAGCAAATATGCCGACAGATCAGTATATAAAAATCAAAAATGCAGTATTTATTTACTATTGATCAATGATGGTCACAATCGAGTCTGGCAATTTTCACTAGGAAGAAAGTGATATTCCAATTATAGTTCATGGTGAGTCATAGATTTAAGTTTGTTATTCTACTTTCACCAACATTCCTAAAATAAAACTAATGCTGCATAAAAGGTTACAGAAAATCAAATAAAGTTGTTATTCATCTGCAGTTTCTAATTTTTTTTTTTTTTGTAGCGAAATGAGCTACCAACAATTTATGGAATAGCAGATAATAAATCCTTTATCTTTGAACTTAATGGGCACAAATACGGATGAATTAATGTTAAATTGTTGAAATGATTTTACCACATTTTTATAAAGATTAAAATTATTTTATGTTGTTAAAAACAAAATTTGCATTATTCTGTGAATATAAATAAAATTCTTAAAAAATTTTTAAATCGAATTAAGAAAAAGATAAATTTATAATTATTTTTGATTATGTACAAGGTGTGATGAGAAATAGTGAAAAAAATAGTATTTAAACATCTCTTATCTTATAATCCTATTAATGAAGTGAAAAATATTAAGGTGATTTAACAATATATCTAGGTTTTTGTTCATTGTCTGAAAATAGGGCTAACGTAATTTAAGGGCATCGCAATACTATTTTCCCTCTTCTCAGCGGAACTAAAAAGTTGAACATCCCTTTTCTAAATGTTCTTCGGCCCTTAGATCTAGATGTCGATTTCCTATTGAAATGGTAGGCAATGGAAACTCTTCAATTGAATAATGGAAAAAGTAATGCTGTACTTTTGTTTCGTTCTAGTTTATTTGTCAGTATGATGCACGAGAATTTTTAAATTTCCTTTATCGCAGCAAGGGAATATTATGTGTGATTTATAAAACACTTTTTCAATAACATACGTGATGGAAATTTCTAAATTTTAGTCTGCTAGAGAAGACACACTATTCATATACAAGTGACAAATTTTATTTTAGTTAAAAAGTCACTTGTTTGCAATTATCTGTAGCTAATTTATGTGTAATTTCATGTATGCCTTATGATTACTCAACAAAGATACGGAAAATAACTGCTACAAAAAATCTTGTAATTAATATTTTTACTAAAAACATTTTATTACATTTTTTATTTTTGTTCTTATAGAAATAATATTTTTTATTTTTGAAGTATTCCACGCTTTGTTTTTAATAACTAAAAGCCGATTTTTTTTCTTCTTAAGAAACTTGAAATAAAAACAGAGCATTAAAAATATTTCTTTAACAAAACTTTTATTATAATTTGTTAAAAAAAAGAACACAATACAGATATTTAAACAAGAAATAGAAGAAAATTATTTATAAAACATGTCTAACACAATAATTTAAACACTTTAATAGATGCAATACACAAATGAAGACTTGTCAATATGTGGGTTATATATAATCATAGTCCATGTAATCTAGATTTTTCTACAATCCAGATGCAAAATTCCTTTTTTCCTTAAGTTCTTCTTGATAAGTGAAATAAAAATATTTTATAATGTAATGGTAATAATTTTGGGTACTGTATTTGCGCTCAAATAAGTATAATTTAAACCCGTTCTTCATTTGAAAAAAAGCTTCTTTTAATCTGTAGATTTAAAGATATACTTGATGAGAGAAAATTGGGAAGCATAGTCGTTTCTAAGTTTCGGGTCTAAGGCAGTTATTTTTTAATTTTCCTGAACACTGGCAAATAGTTTGAGTTTTCCAATATCCTTTTATGTGATAGTTATTGTATGTCTTGTCTATTTTAGATTAATAATTAGATAAGTTATGAGCAACTCTTCTACAGTGAGGATAAATAGGCATTTTATACACAAAAAATAAACAATTATTTTTATCTCAAATCCATGTAAAATTAATAGTTAAAATTTTGACCATGTACTTTTGCATATATTTCTTTATTTTACGTTATAGAATAGATATGATATTTTTTATGACCTTTTACAGCAGTAAGAGAGATCACTATTTCTCTTAGAATTTTTTCACTAGACTTACTGCATTTTTTTTAATTTTATAGTTTAAACCATTCATGGCTGATAAAAACAATCATTAACCAATATTTAAACTATAATATAGAAGCCTTATAATTTAACAATTTTAAAGTTTGCTCACATGATAAATACAATTTGCATAATTGTTTTAAAATGAACTTCATGTACAATAAAAACTGGGCCATGTGCTTTGGAGTGGAAGCTTCTGTTTCAATCCCAGACTTTGTAATTGAATATAACGTGGATGTTGCGTTTGTGCATGTAGAAATGTCACAGTGTGTGCTTGGGAGTTTTCTAACAATCAACAACTACCTTTTTTAACTGACTTAAAACCCTTGAATGTGGCTCACTATTTATGAAAAAGACTTCGAGGAGTTATTACGTAATGTTTGTTCAAAATAATCTTACAACAGCTTTCTTCTATCAAGTTATTTATTATTGAGAGTCATTTAGTTTTGATCAGATAATCTATTTTGTTAAACTGTATGCTGAGAAATATTTGATTTCATATACCAATTTTAATTTAGAAATTTATTATTGTTCTCTATTTTTATTTATTGTTTGCAATTACACAGATTATACTTATGTTATTGATGCTTGTGTTCAAATTTCGATATTTAAAAAAATTATTTTGAAATTAAAGAATTTATAATCTTTGTTTATCCACGTTTAAAAATTTTCTAGCAGCCAAAATTTTAAGAACTTAAAAATTTATGTACGTGCATCATAGAGTGTGTGTTTTGAAGTCTAGTAATAGCTATACAATTGCAAGTCAATTTTTCCTTGTGCTAAATATTTATTTTTTATTCATTGTATTATTTTACATTTATTTATTTTATTTGAATACAATCTTTTATAAAATCATCAATGCAATATAAATTAGGAATAAATTATATTATTTACATATTCCTCTTTAACCTAAATCTTTTAGTTTCTTTGAATATATTTTAAATTTTGGAAAAATTAAAACTTAACGTTTGGCTATTTAATTTTATTGTAACTTCAAATGTATATGAAATTATAATAAAATGGTTTCTTAATGTAGTTCAATTGAGCTCTATTGTAAATAATTGTCAAGATTGTATGTGTGAGAAAATATACAGAATAATTTCTTTATAAAATGCCATATTTTATACATTATATGCATTTTATTATTATGTGTAATCTTAATCATTATATTTTATAAGTAATTAATGAATGTTTTGGAAAAATGCCTAAATTATTCATATGTAAATATTAAATTTTTATAAGTTTATAAAGTAATTTTATTTATCAATAACATTTGTAAATTGTTCCATTGTTTCATAAATGAGTGGCTAAATTAAGATTTCAGAAGTAAGAAATAATTCAGAAATAAATATTACAAAATTTATGTTAATTTAAAACAAATGTTTTTTATAAAATGAAGTTTCTTTCATTCATTACTGCATCAAAGACTGCCTTTTAAATTCACAAATAATCCTTTATATAATCTTTTGCATTTCAAAATTATTTTGGTATTGTTGTATTTACTTTCATATAAATGTTTATAGTTGCTTACTAAATATGTATATCTTACAATGTAAATTTGAATACATAAATATGGTTATTTTTATGTCTACTTCCTTTTATGTAAATATTTCGATAAGAAAGGAATAAATTAAACGGAATATAACTGTATCTGAAAAATTATTTATGATAATATTTGCAATGTAAGCTTTTAACAAAAATTTAGAAGCTTTTTTTAGTGCAATATTCTTAATTTTATTTCACATAATTTAAAATTGATATGAGTATGGATAAAATGCAAAGATATTTGTTTTGAAAAATATTCAGAATATATTACACAAATTTTTTCTTGTCTTGTATTCTATAATAATATCTATCAATAAAATGACGAGAGAAATCAGTACTTTATAGCAGTGAAGCCATTCAAATTATATAAAAATATTTCTTTGTCTTAATCATTCTTTTTATTATAATAAATAAACCAAATCTATACGAAAAAGATATTTCGTAGATTTTATATTAGCGTAATAGTTAATTATAAACTCTAGGAAAATACTTTTTACAAGCAATTTTTAAATAATTTACTAAATTTTACATTTAATTGAGCTTAAAAGGAAAGTAATTTAATATTGAAAAGAATTTTAAAAATATTAATAGGTTGATATATTTCTGTCTCTTTGACACTATTTTTTTTCTTATGAAACTTTTGCATATGAAAGAAACTTGATATTTTTCAAGATAATAATTTTGTTATGTTTTTTTACGATTATATTCAATTATAACTAGCTGTAAAGATATTTTAATCAACTATAATTAAATATTTGTTTAAAATCTTTATAATAAAGTTAATAAATAAAAAAAATCCCTGCTTTTAATTTACAGTTTTTATGGCTATTTTTTGCATAAAGTTTTATCGATGTCCTCTAATAAATGATGGTAAGCATCCCAGTGTAAAGTTGAATAACTGATTGATTCTTTCTCTAAGTGTCAATTAATACTTGTGTCATATAAGTTGAAATGCGAAAGTAAATTGTTATTCTTTATATTGTTATTCTTTATATATACATACATTTTTTGATAATTTGCATAAAATGCCTACTGAATTTTACTTTAATAAATTAATGACAGTCAATAACTGTTGGCGGGAATGTTTCCAATGGGCACGTCAACATGTCCACTGGGCTAGTGATCAATGGAAGGCTATCCTCTTTACGGATGAGTTCAGATTTAGCCTCGAAAGTGATTGTAGGGGAATATTCATTTGAAAAGAAAGTGGAATTCATTTTCATCCATCAAACATCCATGAAAGAGAAGCATATAGAAAAGGCAGCGCTTGTGTTTGGGGCGGTATCTCTTTGGGAGGACGCACAGACCTCCATGTCTTTTCCCTTGAAAATGTTAATACTCACACCTATATAGATGACACCCTGGATACTTATGTTTACCCTTATGCCGGGGCAATATGTGGTATTTTCGTTCCACAGAATAATAATGTGATATCACACAGGTTTCGCATTGTGGATGCTAATCTTGAGCAGGAAACAAGTGAGCGCATGCTGTGGGCAGCTCGATCACCGGACCTTAACCCTATCGAACATGTTTGGGGTCTCTAGGACGAAGTCCTAGAGCAATTTATCTCTCAATCCCTGCTTAGAACCCTAGCCTTCTAGGTCTAGAAAATTGCTCTCAATCCCCTCCTAGGACCTTAGCCACTCTTTCAACTGCTTTGGAAGAGCAATAGTTCGTACTTCTTTCACAATTCCTATACCCCATAATTGAGAGCATCAAACATTGCTTCATGTGCTGCATTAATTCTCGAGGGTATCGATCGTACCCCATATTAAAGGTACTTTTCCTATACCAAATTGGCACCTCCCATTTGTTCATTGTAAATATATGCTAATTTTCACAACACAATCATTTTCACAACACAATCAGATTTCTGGTGATTTATTTTTATGCTATTCTGTTCTTTCCTATGTGTTGTATAATATGTATAAGTTTCATTAAATTCCACGCATAATTTTTTGCATTATCATAATATTAGCTTGGGGAAAAAGAAATCCATTATTTTTAAGGGAACTTTATGTAACTTCTTTGGGATTCGCTTTGTAAAAAGGTTTAAAACAGCTTTCATATAGATTTTTAGGTCTTGCGCGTTACGACTGCTGACATGCGGTTAACTTCGATCATTTTTGCTATTTTATAGACATTTTCGACGATGCTGTATCCACATGCTAGGTGCATCTCTATCATCAAAAATATCCGAACGGAATTGACAAAACAAAAATTGTACGTAACTGGTTGTTACAGTCTTGTATAGGACGATAAACATCTTTCACAATTTCAGCCACCTGGCTAGCCTGTTCGCCGTTACAAGAGAAAAACGAAAATATATCGAATTTTCTGTTTGTTGTCTTCCATTTTTAAAACCTTGTACTCGTAACTGAATTAATCAAACAAAAAACCGCAAGAGGATACTTTAGTGTCAAATGTCACCTTTCCAACGAGCATAAATCGGAAATTGTTTGATTGATACCTCCCGAGATATTGATCACTACAGACGTCTACCGAAAAAATGATGGATTACTTTTTCCCCAAACTAATATTTGCTATTTTTTCTTAATTTATGATAACTTGGGTATTTTAAATTACAAAATTATTTAAAATCCCCAAGGGACGTTATCCTATATTTAGTACCTTTTCAGTTACATATGAATTAAAAATTTGAGTATCATGATTATATTTATTTTTTATTGTTTCGTGAACCATAACTAATAGATTGAATCTAGGATCTAATGAATAAGGTGGATGGGGCTAGTTATTGCTGAAAGTATGCTGTTAAATGTTAATAGATATTTTTATCATATTTAGAAAAATACTTTTAGTGTAAACTACATAGCAGGCTTTGAAATATAGATTTTGTTTTCTTTTCCTTTAGAAAACAAATTATGTTTTCCATAATATTTTTTCTTGTCAAAATTTGAAATTAAATTATTAATTTTGATTTTGAACGAAAATTGAAAAAAATTACAATTTTAATATTTGTAAAAGGTTTTTAAGCAAATAAAATATTATTAGGACTGGAAATACTTCCTGAACTTAGGATACTTACGCTTTATTTTCTTTATATATAAAATGAATTTAATAAGATAAAGGAAAGGAAATTTCTAATACGTGTTAGAACAAGAGCGAGCCTTATTCTATCGATATTAAAGAAGACAGATAAATAATAGCGTATTATTTCGGAGCATACTTTGAAACATATAAGTTAATTACTGGAGATTGATCTCTTATAGTTGTATACAAATTGGATAGAAGTTAATTGAATTACTTATATCCAGTTTTGTATTTTTCTGATGATTTTGTCTAATTATTTTACCGTCAAAACTAAGCATAACAATTGAAATCACTCATTTGGTAAGTATTTTTATTACTATTGAGAAATGTGATAACTCTTATTTTGTCTTAAACACGAGAAAATAAATTGTCATCAAATTAGTCTAAGATGGGAGAATGTGTGTGAATAATTTATTTATATACGCATTCATTCACACACAAATAAAATACAAATACAAAATTTGGAAATACTTGAATGTATAGTTACAATTATTTGTAGATATTTTAGTAGTATTTAGAGAGGTTTTTATATTTTAATATATTGTCACATAAATACATATTTTGCAACATTTCTGTTCCAACATTTAATTAATAAAAATATAGAACATATAATGACTGTATATATATATATATATATATATATATATATATATATATATATATATATATATATAAAGCTCAAATAAATAAAAAATTTTTTTAAAGGGATGTGTTATATAAATATTTTATATATAACTCATGTGTCAAATGGTCATAAAATTTGTGCCTATCATTATTAGATATATAAACAAAGAAAGATTAAAATTGCTTAATGCTAATTAATATTAAAGTATTTTATAAATTAGTTGAAAAGTAATTATTAATTATGAAGCAATAAAGCTGGAATTTGAGAAAGTATGTCTTATGCACGGAATAACATATTTTGCACTAAAAGTACGTTTGGCAGTTGCGAGTTAAGAATGTATTAGCTAAAATTTTAATTGGATTAGATTCTAGATTTTACCAGTGTTATATAAGTGTAACAAGAATTTATGGAAGATCCAAAAAAAATGTGCCGTTCGTCTCATCCAATTCTACAATTGAGAACGTAGTAAATTTATGAGGCATTGTCTTGTTGTCTAATAACTCATATTGAAGTTTAAATATGAGATTGTAGATACATACACCGCTTTTAGACTTCTCAAAAAATAAAAGCATTTGCATAAATAAGGTATTGACATTTGTATAAATAAAGCATATAATTTATAAATAATCATTAAAAAAACTTTTAATATTTAAAGAACAAATACTAAGTTTGATTAATAAAGGTTTTAGTTTTACTGAAGTCATTATAAAAAAATACATTATTACTCAAATGTGTGTGAGCGTTCTTTTTTTTTTTATTAAAATTCCAACAGCCAAGTTTTCAAAAGACAACGTGAGCTCTCTTCTATAAGAAACAAAAAAAATGTATTTTTATTACACTATGCTCCTTAAAGCAATGTACTTAACATCCTTAAAGTAATACGTAAGCAGACTGCAATAATTATGAAAAATGCTAATGGTTGTTTCTTGTGCAACTAATCCTCAAATGTGGTTTCTTAGTTTATAAAATATAATTCATAAAGTAAAGTTGATAAAAAAGGTAAAAATCCCTATTAAATTAGCTTATCTTGCCAATTTTAGAAAATGTAAGGTAAGTTTTAGCCCATTTAAATTCTTCAGTAGCTTAGAAAAATGTATTAAAGAAACTTGAAGTAGATTATTTGAAGAAAAATGGTTGTTTTAAATAAAAAAACTGAAAGGATGCTCGCGAGAGGATTCCTGGTTCATTAAAAATTTCAAAACAGGATATTTCATTCATGATGCACAAAAGTTGTTTGTTTCAATTTGTTTTTATTAAAAGTTGACTTATCTTGCTATTTTTTTGAAGAGCTTATGATGAAGAGAGAAAAAAAGTAATGACATTCTCTTCAGCGAAGGTTGGAAATAAAATATTTAACATATACTTGTAGAAAGCATTTTTGAGAGTTAAATTTTATATTTGAAATGATTTATAATCCCATAAAAAGATGATACAATTTAGCTTTTCTTATTATGTTATTTCATAAATCCTGATTTAAACTAATTTTTGCATAAACTATAATTAAGTCAATTGAAGTATTCAGTTTTATATTATAAACATGATAGAAAAGAGTTCAATGACATACTGTCTGAAAAGTTCATTTCTGCCTAAATGTGATCTGTGAAGATTATGCAAATCATGAGCTTAATTGGTTTTCAAATTGAATAGAGATAGTTTCATTCACTGTAAGCTAATGTTGAGAGAATATTTTAGTCTAATACTGCTGGTATATTAGGTAATTTCATTTTATTTTATTATTGTGCTATACACAAATTCAAGTTCTTGGTTTTGGTTTCTCATAAAACTCTCATGAATTTTGCTTCTCATGAAAAATGTATATTTTTAAGGTATTTTTATAATATTTATTGGAATATAAAATAAAATAAATTTTAAGTTCACATATTTATTTGAACAAACGCATATATACTCACATATAAACGTGCATTCATTTGTACACAATGCATTTTCAATTTATTTTTTGTTTTAATTTTTTACATTTTTACTAATTTCATCGGTATGTAAGTCATTAATGCATCTGTGTGCATTTATCATGATTTACTCCTAATTACTTATAATCATATGAGGGACAAATAAGGAACTTATAAGCATATAAAGCGTCAATTAGAAACACATTTTTTAAAATTAATATGAATAAATAAAACCGATTAATCATATATCTGGTACTACACTTATATACTATGAAAAACTTAAATCTAAAATATAAATCTAATCTTTTTGAGTTAAAATTTGTTATAATAATTTATTATATAATTTTAATTTGTTATATAAATTTGTTATATAATTCTTAAAATAAATTAGGAATATTTTTACCTTATCTTTTATATCATAGCAAAGAAAGATAGCATTTTCATTTAAAAATAAAGGTTTTTAAAAATTGAAAACTTTATTAAATGATGAGAGATTAACACAGTTATTAACACAGCTATAAGAAAAACTGACAAAATCTGATTAGAAACGTTCTAAAGTTTAATAAAACACAAATATAATCATTTGCTAAATTTATTAAATAAAATTGAAAAATAATAACACGTTAATTTTGAATCATAAGAAAGCACAAGAGTTAAAGAATCTGTGGTTCAATATTTTATGTTTGTCGTATGTACAAGAGAATGGGGGAAAATCTAAAATATATTATGTTGGTTTAGCAATATAAAGAAGAATGTAGAATTTCAGAAAATGAAAATTTAACAAAATTTATTTAAAAAAATAAATGCTCTGATTATAAATATTATGAAAAATATACATCTTATTAATGATAAGAAAGAGAATTATCGTCGAAAACAATAATTCCTTAAAGAATTTCATTTTTATGTAGTTCAGAAAAATGAACAATTAGTTTGGAATATTTACTGTATATTAGAAAATTCATACTTTACAGTAAAAGATTTTATTTTTCAAGAAACATTTTTATAAGCTTTACATTTTATTACTTTCATTCTCTTTTTTACAAATAATGTGTTTATTTCTACTACTGTCAAATATTTCAAAAAATAACTGTCATTTTTAATGAAAATATAACGAGTAACTGCCTCAAAAACAAAGGAGTATAAATTATGAATTTTGCACTACCATAAAGTAGACGCTTGAATACATTAAATTTATTTGCTCGATATTTCTTCGACATAAAAAAATTACTCTGTCACATAAAAACAAATAAAAATTATATTTTCACATACTAAAAGACTAAAATATTGCTTAACTAAATTACTTTTCCCCTGAAAGTATCACTCTTAATGATGTCTTTAAAAACATGTTCAGTCATGTCACTTTTATTGATAAAATAATTAATCTTCCCCCTGACAGGTTATGATTAGAGATTTTTTTGAAATTATATTCACTTCAAAAGAAAACACTTTTCTTTTTATATGAAGTCTTCTATCATTAATTTTTTCATCCAAAAACATAAAAATTTGCATAAAGATCAATTTTATTATTTTTTCTTGAAACAACTCAATTATTATTTTTATCGCTACAGATAAGATGAAGATTCTTTTATCATGTTACTATGATCCAAATAACTCACAGCTGATCCGTTGTGGGATTTGCATACCAAGTAATGTCAGAATGTTAATTAATAGATTATGTTTCATAATAAGTCTACTTTGATATTTTCATTTAATGATGTTAATCTTTTAATTTCCTTTTTTGTGCTTTCTTTTACATAGTAGCAACTGTGCACTGCAGAAAACTAGATAATTTATTTTTAATAATGCTAAAAGAATATATATATATATATATATATATATATATATATATATATA
>JAPDSC010015348.1:805606-820567 GCA_026290005.1 Latrodectus geometricus | reverse complement strand
TATATATATATATATATATAGTTTTGAGGTACAATGGTACAATTATTGACAAATTGTTTTTAATGTTCAAACATAAAATAATATTAATTGAGGTAATTATCATATATGGCATGTTCTTTATTTGTAATTAGAATCAATCGTTTCATCTCACTTGGAAGGGATCTGGTTTTAATCCCTTCTTTATTGATGAAATAGTAACAAATGTCACATCATTCAAATTAAAATAATTATAAATCTAAATGAAAAAAGATGTAGCTGTTAAACACAAATTTAGAAGATTAAAATGAGAGAGTCATATATGGAATAAAATGAAAAATATAGATGTTACAATACGTAAAAAAGATGAAAAATATTGCATGAGAACTTTAATTATATGAAACAATGGGTAGAATGTAAAAAGATAATGTCAGCAAACAAATTGATCACATATAAATGATAAAAAGATTTTGCTTTTAAATTATTCAAGATGTTTAGTATATTGGTTTTTAGAATAATTATAACAGCACTCCACTTGTTTTGCTCGGTTACAATGAATTTATTGATAAAACTTTGGGGCACATTTTCTTACTATTTAAAAAGTGTTATCTCCAAGTCTCAAATAATAAAAAGAGTTTTTAATCCCAGAGTAACATATCTTCCTAGTGAGTAAGAAAACAATGTGTTGTCGGATTTAAGTCAGAAGGACATATGAATACACATGTTGCATTGTTTCACTTTCAAGTATATTCTTTAGAAGATAAACAATAGGAAATTAGACATAATCAATGTTTTAAGGAGAGAAATTAAAAAAGTAGAGTGTCATAAAGTATGACGTAAGATCCCAGTATCTCATCTTTATACTATTGTATTGTCAAGCAGCTAATATGAATAATGTGGTCAGTATGTCCCCTAATATCCAGACTTGGCATATCCTTTAAGGTAAATCACAATAGATAACATCAGAACATCCATCCATAAAATAATCACTAATGAATACATGATTACTTTATTTGGTTTTTAGCAAAATGCGTTTGTTGACACCATTTAAACTGAATTAAGAATCAGTAAATATGACTTGATTCCGAACACATTACAGTAAGTCTCTTTGCTCTGTTGTCCAGTTTCTTTTGGTAACATGTTGTTTTGAGATAAATGGAATACACGTCTGTTGTTATTTGTATGAAAATACCCTGATGAAAAAAATTTCTTATTAAATTGCTTAAAGACGCTCCTTCCTGATGCCAAAAAACTGTCTTAGTAGCATAGTTTGTTTGCTTGTTTTATTGGACAAACATTTAACAGGATGTATAGAGCTTCATTTAGTGTGGTAATATACTGAAACTTGGTTCCCGTAACAGTCTGATATTCTTTGGTTCCAGATTTTATTCCGAAGTCTTGAAATTACACTGTTTGTCACTTAAACAACATTTCTAACTTTCTATAGGTTTGCCCGGCTCAAAATTTCCCGACTTTACTACGAGACATGGATTCCGGTAAGTTTTGTTGTCCCAATAAACGAAAGTTGAACAATTAATTTCTACAAGTGAATTAATGAAAAGAAATATCTGCGAAATAAGATTTCACACTTACGATAATTTTTTTGTTTTTGAAATCTTGATCTTGATGAGTTATTTTCTTCCGTTTTCTGCAATTCTCTAAACTATAGATGCCTCATTTGATGTCAGTAACCAAGTTATACATTTTCGTTGAAACCATTGTGTGTCCCTTATTTTTCTAGCAATATATCTAAGTCACTCTAGCTGATGTAGACACACACACAGAGTTCTATTAATAGTGTAGATTATGTTTGAATAATTAGTGGATCATGTTTTCGTTTATTGAATACAATTCTACTAGCTATTCTCCAGCTACAGCTTTCCTGAAGAATATCCTATAAGACAACTTTTATTCTCTGTTCTTAAACTATAAGTATGTCGTACTTGATTTTGACTAAATTGGAATCTAGAAGAAATTAAATATTTGAACTCCTTTTATATTTTCAGCCTGAATCAAATATGCTTTGTTACAAACATTAATGCAATGTTGACACATTAAGGATTTGCTTTCTTGATGTTTATTATTCGTTAATAGCATATACAACAAAATAGTGACAAATTAGAATTAATTTTGTTGAAATGAATATTATTTTCACACAGAACTCAAATAATTATATTTTGGCCTATATTAAAGAAATAGTAGTCTCTCTTTGAAATGCTCATTTATCCATGTGAAAATCAATAACTATTAATATTTATTTAATTGGAAGGTATTGTTGAGCTGAGAACTTGGTTTGTATCCGACTATTAATTTTTGTTCGCCTTAACCAAACATATAACTAATATATTTCTTATGAAACGCTATTTTCTGGGTGAATTAAACGACTTTTAAACACTGGGTAAACTTTTAATTTATTGTTTTATTCTTTATTAGAAATATTTATAACACAATGCAAATTTACTTTTAGTATGTAATAAACTTGTACTATGTAAAAATGCATACTGTAATTAATATTTGATTTTAATTGTAATTTCCCTTACGTTGTTTTATTTACTTAATACTGTAGATAAAAATTTATTCACATTTAAATTAATAGATTTTTTTTATCTTGTTACTTTTAATTCTTATTTAATTTTGTAAATATATTCATATATATTTTCATAGTAAGAAATATTTTTTTGTGTTGTGACAATACAGGGTAAAAAATATGATTCAATAAAATTGGTTTAAGCAAAATCAAAAAGATCCTGTAAACAGTTTTAACGCTCAAATAGATGTTTAGAACTTATTTGCCGGGTAAATTATTACAATAACTAGGCAAAAAAGAAACTGTTACATTGTTTAAAGTGTTCTCGAATAATAAATTTCATGCTATCTTTATGACAGAATATTTTTCATAGATTGCTAGAATATATTTAATCTGAATAAAACACTACATTTATGATTCGAAATGTTGCATTTTCTAAAAATTACATAACATTTGATAAAAAATTAGTTATTATTCAGTAATTAAGGAAATACGTAGACTTCTTTTTGTTATTTTGTAGCCTCCATTACGTAAATCTTATCAGAAGCTAAGAGAGCAAAGTATTGAAAAGTGATCAATCAAGAAATAAACTAAGCATAAAATTTACTCAGAAGAACGAAAAAATTGTTGATTTCATTAAGCAATACCGTAATTGAAAGTTTAAGCCAAGAAAGTGAAAAAAGTTAGTTAATATTAAGAGCGATGTATGTATATCGTCATCGAATTTAGAAGTGCATTTTCGTTAATGGATAATAAAAGTTACAAGGGAAAATTTGAAGTGTCGGAAAGTATAAAATTTATAATAAAAAAGAGTTTGTTAAAATACTTTATATAAGATAGTTATAATTTTGGTAAAATATGAACTTTCAAATGATAATTTAATCTGTTTGTGTGATTTTAATTATATATTTAAATATGAAATTTTATTTTCTAATATTATTTGTTTACATTTCCATTACGCGTTTGTGTTGAATTTTTGTTAGTTAGATACTACAATATCATATTTTTGACATATTTTATTAATAAAAGTGCTATTGAATGTAAGAAATGACTAAAAGTATGGGTTAATATTCAAAGTATCAAATGTAGTCTTTGCATTTATAATGTTCTTTAAGATTTTAGATGATAAAATCTTTAAAAATGTTTGCTTTTCATACACAGTAAAGCTGAACTAGGTATTTATCCCCTTTTAGAGCTATAGTTTTAAAATGAATTTTATTCTATGAAGTGAAAGAGAGAGAACGAGTCTAAATTATGCATCACGCCAATGCTAATTTTGCTTAGAATTTATAGAGGTATTTCAATCAGAATTCTTGTCATTTGAAATATTTCATCCAGAAATCTTACTACAGCTCTAAAAATCATCTGTTCTAAATATAATTTTCTAAAACGTTAGCAATATATAAATACACTGATTGAGCCAAATGAGATACAAATACATTGTTAGCCTTTGAAAATGAAACATGAAGAAAAAAGACAAACTTGCTGAAAATTTGTACCATTCGTATATCGCGATGGGATATATACAATATTACAATATCAGAGAATTGTGAAGAGTACGAGAAAGCATATCCCAAATGACTGCGGCAGTACTTATAGACTATAAATAAAACGAGGGAAGATTTTTGTGTTTGAAAAACTTGAATTATTTTCTCATGGGTTTTTTTTGCGTCATCTGTTTCGTAAAACAAAATCAAAAATTAGTTGAGCACATTTGTGAATTCAATTGCGGGAGAGCTATTGCATACTGTACTATGGATTATTATTCAAAGAAATCAATTATTGTGTTGAATGTAATCAAGCAGGAATTATGCGCATATAGAATCGGTAAATGTTGGATAAATAACTGACCAACGGAGGTGTTAGTATTCTTCTCGGAAACACTGCTGATGTTAGGAGTGACTAAATGATTTATTATAACCACAATATATCAAGCTGAATAAAATCAATTAAAACAATCAATTTCAACTTGAACAATTCCAAGCCAGTTACAACTTAGTGAAATTTCCACTGGCCGTTCATTGTTTCAATTAGCTTTGATTTTAAACCAAAACTGTTTGTAGTAACGTAAGAACTACCAAAAATAAACATTTTAGTAGCTTGAGAAGATGTTTTTGAATGAATAACGCTTCAACCCGAAACATCCCATCAGCTTAATTCATTGTTGAATTAAGCTGATTAAGCTTAATTCATTGTTGAATTACCGGAGACAGGCTTTAAAGTATCTTATGCATTGTAATATTGGCCATGATTCCTACATGATGGCTAAGAGTGTTAGATGATTCCACTCTAACATCAGTTGGTATAAATTATCAGTAAATCAACTGATCTATATTTTAAAAGATTTTGCATTTTGTTCTCTTTCCTTGTCTACGAACTTACTTATCGTCCACGTTTTAACAGAGCATTTGACAACTGCATATTGCATGGAATGCTTTTTTTTATCTTTGTTAAAAAATGTATAATTTCTATGAATTCTATCTATTCTCCATATTTATATCCGTTGAAACATGTCGCTACACTGATTGGAGAATGATCTGCTCTGAATACAGCAGTCATTGTTTCATTCTCTAAACTTTGGCTATTTACCAGGGTAACAATAGCTGTCATTTTCAAACATCACATTCAAAGTTTTTTTTCAGATGCCATGGCTATTTTCACTGAAACATGATGTTACTTTGATGTTGTTACCTTCTACATTTTTAAGAAAGTTGTATTACCAATCAATTAACATTTATAATATCTGTTACCCTTAAGATACATTTGGTTTTGAAAACTTTTGTCTGTCTTGGTACTAAATTTTCGATAATAAATAGGGTATAATATAATGAACTAGACATAATTATGATTAGAATATTTATACTGATATAAGTAAGATAGAATAAACTGAAATTAAAAAAAAGGTGATTTTTAAAGATACTTACAATTTTTGTGTGCCACATTATTTAAGAAGGAAAATATATGTTTTAATCCAAAAAGATTCTTGTAAAAACTCTAATACGATATTATTAATTTGGTAACTCGAACTATTGTTAAATATAAGCAAAAAATTATCACTAAGTAAAACAAAAATTGGATTAAATATTTCAGAAATATAAGTTCTGTTAATTTTAACACACACGCAATTATTTATATTATTAATAAAAATTTTACCATTTTTTCTTTTAAATTTTTTCATTTATTAAGCTAATACATGTAATTAACAAATGAAAATATTGGTTATATATGTTGAAATTTTGAGGACAATTATTGGTGATATCTTTAATCTGAGTAATATATATTCCACTAAAAACAATTTAACCTCAAGAAAAGTATTTAAGACATCATTATAAAAATTCTGATGTTTAAAAAAAACTCTTTTAAGGAACAGATGTATTCCAAAAAATATTTCAAGGAATTTGGATTTAAATTTGTTGGCTTTTTTGGACATTTTTCTATTAATGTTATAATTTGTTTTTTTATATCGAGACATTAAATATTGACTTTAATGAGTTATTAAATATTGACATTAATGAAATATAAAATGTTAGACTCAATTAGTAACTTTTCCTGAAAAAGAGAATGAATATATTAAACTCTCTTCATACACAATTTGTTTTTTTAATATTACATTAAATCTAATAAAGGAAAAAAAATTATACATCCGAGTGAACTTATTGCCTATTGTTTACAAATATGTTTTTGTTAATCAGACAACAGATTGTTATATTTGTTGTGATTTCTCCTCCTTTGCTTTCAAATTTTATTCTTCTTGTAGAATAAATTAACTTTATTTGACACTTGAGACCGTAAGCCACACTACTTAATTTAACACGAACTTTTGTTTTTTTATTCTTGGTAAAACTAGTCTATCACACAAATAATTATGGCCTGACATAGAAAATTTTCCGTATAAAATAAAATAAATCAAAATCAAGAAGGACGCAGCGTTCTCAGCACAAAACCAAAGAATGACTAAATTATGAGGCACTCTTTGGTATAAGGGCAGTCTTAGGAGTGAGGTTTGGATTTGACAGTGATGAACGATTTCCTTTTGACTTAAGTCTTGCTTATCAACGAGACAGCGCCTGTGGGAGAAGACTCCAGAAATCTAAAAAAAAAAAAAAAAAAAAAAGAAAAAAAATCCCTCAGTAAATAATATAAAAAAAGACCCACTAGGAAAGTAAACACATTTTCGTATCGAACATATTCGATGAAATCGGCCCATTTAATGGAGCAATTTCTTTCGTAGTCCAATTTTGTGCGTGGTTGAAGAAATCCTAGTTCTTCTCTTTTCTATAAACTTTGTGGATGACTAATATATGTCGTTAAGTAAGAGTTGCGAAATCGAACATCTGGGAGGTATACAAGATCTGAGTTACTCCACTAGTAGCGTCCTCAGGGACTCCGTTCTTTTCTCACTCACAGTTTTATCTGGCATTTTCCGAAATTTATTTATTTTGTGTTATAAGTGTTAATCGCATAAACTCATAAGGAAAAAAAAAGTAGTTCCTTGATTTGATAAGAACTCTCTAACTGATTTATACAAAGTCAAGCGATTATGTAAGAATCTATTTAGTAGTGTATTTGGGGAAATGAAATAAAAATATTGAAAAAAAAATGGTTTATGTAGTTTTTTTGGCATGCATAAAAAATTTTATATACTGATATTATTTCCAATTTTTATCTAAATACTTATAAGAAGCATGTAAGGTATTAAAAGCATTAATATTAAAGTGCATTATATATTAACTACGTAATATTATTTAACCCAATACCGAAATTTTCCATTCGTATATCACAACACTGGATGCATTTTTTCATATATTGAAGTAAATTGAATAAAAAATTGTTATGATTATATATTATGCAAATAATTAAGCAATATAGTTTTTTATATTTTCAATATAATTATAATTCAAAGGATTGTGATTTAAATTATATTAATAATTTAAATAATTAATTATAGGTTAATAATTTAAAATGTTTTGTCGTGCTATTTTCAAGTGTGAAATTTTAGAAGTTTTAGTTATTTTTTTTAAAAAAAAACATCATTTGAAGACTACAGAGGAATAATACTACCTACAAAGATTATAGTTTATTCTTTTGATAAATTGTTTGTAGTATCAGAAATAAAGAAGCAACAGCTTTACGAAGAAAATAGACGTTTTTAAGAAGGAACGTTAGCTCAGATAAAGACTGAAACATTTTCGTACATACGACGAAAAACACTGAGCCCATGGCAACCCATGAAGTACATATGACGAAAAACACTGAGCACATGGCAACCCATGAAGTACATAGGACGAAAAACACTGAGCACATGACAACCCATGAAGTACATAGGACGAAAAACACTGAGCACATGGCAACCCATGAAGATCTTTGCTTTGCAAAAATATTGTCTAATGACTACAATGAGTGCCCTAAAGAACTTTTCTATCTTAATCACAGCAAAACTAAAAAGTATATATTTGAAATTGGAGTCAAATTCACGAAGTGAAGGTTATAAGAGTGACCATTTATCTTCTATCTTATTTATTCATTCTCAGCATAATCTTTTTATTATTCACTCTTAGAAAGCAGAGTGTTTTTTTTATGTATACATTCTAAATTCATTGCTTATAGTCCTGCTGTAGTAATTTATTTTAAAGATTTTATAGGCGATAATATATTAATCTATCTAAAATTAAAATGTATATAATTCTATGAAGGGCTAAAATTGTATTATTGTCATAAGCTCTTGAATATGTATTACACGTTCAAGCTGTAAAATCTCTTGTCTCTGTGTGTGAGAGAGAGGGATGAAATATATAAATTATATAACTTTTGCATGAGAAAATACAAATAATTTGTGAACAATAAAGATTTTCATATAAAGAAATTTAAAATCTGAAACAATTAAAATACTATATTTCCACTTGATTTTTAAATAACGTTATCAATTTTATTATGAGTTTCTATATTAAAAATTCTGAATGAAAAATTGGAGTATTTAAGATTTGTAAAAAAGATATTTGAAATTTTTAGAAGAACTAACAAGTTTTGTATTTATGGTTGACAAAATAATTAAAAATTACTTATATCACCAGAAGTTACTTACTGATTTAACAATTGATGAAGAATTTCACATGTAAATAAATATTTTGAAATTAAAACCGTTTAAAAGTAGTTTAGTAGTAAGTGAGAATTACGAAGTAAAGTATTTTACATCCCAAAGAATTGATATTAAAATTTATGAAAACTAGCAAATTTTACATTAAACTTTTTAAAAATCGTGAAAATCTTCTAGATATATTTTTATTACTGTTTTCTTTTTAGCTTTTGACATACAATTTAAATAATATATATTTAGAACTTATAAACATTTCCTTAGTTATAATTGAAAATATTGTGATTAGAAATTCTAAATTTTTAGCATATTAGTAAATGTTTAAAATAATTGTTCGTTTCAGAAAAGTTTGTGTATTTTTATTCTTAATAGTTTAAAAAAATGAAATTTTCTTTCCAGAAAATTAGAATACAAATGAATATCAGTTAAATTTCAGATTTACCTTATGATAACATTTGTTGTTGTTGTTGCTTATCCCCCTGGTGCAGGAAAGCCCACATCAGGTCCAGAAGATCTGGCATAGGGTAGTACGCAGCTTCTATTTTGGAGAGGAACCACAAGGGCAGAAGACTGACTTCATCTCTGTACACATATGTCATAGACACCCGTTTATAGGGTAGGCAACCATTCATACTCCATTCATACAAGGAAAGGACAAAGACAGGATAGAGAGAGAGAGAAAGTACATCCCTGCCCGAATCGGGATTCGAACCCAGACCTCCCTATCCGCAATCAGACATGTTAACTACTAGACAGAGAAGGCGGCTATGAGAACATTTAAAATATATACTTAATACAGAAGTCAGGGGATGTGCCAGCTTTAAAATTTCGACATATAAGTAACTATTTATTGCAAAATATTTTAGCTTTGTACGTTAGAAATTAATTACAGTAGTAACCATTTTGCACATAATTTCTGCAATAGGTTTGAAATTAAATGCTTTTATAATATATTTTTATTTATAATCAATATTGAAACAACAACAATTATTCAAACTTGTTTGTAAGATGTAACTAATAATTAGAAGATATAAAATGTAATGCTTACAATCTTTAACTATTCTGATTGTATAACAAAAATAATTTTTTATTATGAACAATGATAATTAAATATCTGGAAATATAACAACTGTTTGAGATAAAGAAGAGAAAGAAATAATAATTAGAAACATAAATTAATAAACTGTGATCAGATGACCAAAAAATCAGGAGTATATCATTTTAGTTCGACACTCTTTGGCAGGTATTCCATGTAACACTTTATTAAGTGATACTTTACTGGAAAGAAACAGAAAAAGTTACCAAAAAAATTAATTTTTGAAAAATATATTTTATCAGGATACAGGTTTTGGAGTCTACCTGTAATATATTATTTTAAGAATATGTGCTAATTTCAAGTTGTTTAAAATTTATTATAAAGTTATACTTTATTGAAGGTTATAAAACTTTCCCATCTAATGATTTATAAAAGGGATTTATAAAATTGAGGAAAAAAGTGCACAGATATAATGAAATGTAATCTTTAGTTATATTTGACAAGAATGAAGTATGTCAGAAAAATCAGAAGTACTTGTAGATGGTGTAATTTGAAGATTAAAGTAGTACTGGAATAGCACACACACAATTAGTTATTGATGTTAATTTAGAGGTAATTAGAATTTATATTTTAACAAAAAAGGGACACATCTTGTAGCTAAACATGGCTTGAATTTAGTAATGCTAATCAATTCACAATTTCACCAGAATTTAGTACTGTCCGAAACATTTGGAAATATATTACATACAAATAAAAAATAGTAACTATAATTTTTAAATAAAAAGCTTTCAAAGAGGATTTTTATCCGAATTTTTCTCTGAAAATTTTAAAAACTATTGGATTGACTGGATGGTACATGTTTTAGTATGCCTTTTTAAGAAAAGAAGCCAATAAAAATATCTTTTTAAAGCAACTTCAGCTAGTGCAGAAAAGCTGATTTTTTAAAAATAAATTTCCACATGTTTTCTCTATAAATGTCATTGTATTTTATCAGAGCAAAAGAAGAGATGAAATGTGGATTTTTCATTTGTGACTTCGAAATTTAAAAAAAGCAATCGAAAAATCTATTAGATGTATTTCTGCATAGGAAATTGAGGATAGGAATTTGTATATCCTGAATTTTCATTTTCGTTATATTCAGATAAGGGATACAAGGTATGGTATTTATAAGATATCATATTATATAGATATGAAATGTAAGATATCGTATTATATAGATATAAGATGTGTGTGTGTAAGATAAGGTATCCTAACATTTAAAACCTAGGCAAGCCGAAAACCACCGTATTCAATAATATTTGTTGCGCATGTAAAATTTCTTTTTATACGGAATTCAGCTTCTTAGAACTAAAATAATTAAAAAATAATTAATTAAATTACTCATTGAAATTGTAAGAAGCCAAAAATGACTAGACATTATAAAAGAACAAACAATTGCACTGTTGGTCATCGTAAATGCAACACCATAAAGGAAGCATACAAATAACTTGAAATTTACAACATGTATTAGTGGAGGGGAAATATGCAAATTATTAGCATTTCAGCGCAGACACACATTACGTGCGTCTATGGCGCCACTTCAAAGCAGTATTTATGGCTTGGAGATTTTGACGATTTCAAGTTTGGCAATTGTAATTTTCTTGTGGTTTAAAGAAAAAAAAAGATCAATTATTCCTCGTTGGAAAAAAAGATAATTTTTTGATCAAGTATCAGAGTTCGACCGAGAAAGGATAGTGGCCTACCGAGACTAAAGATTATCTTTCAGGGAAATCGGTAGTCGTATTGGATGAAACCAAATAACCGTAATGCCGATATGTGATGGTTAGATGCAGGAGGATTCGACAAACCGCCATGTTTGATCGCATCCACCTCAGTGCACCACTTGACTTGATGACCGGCAAATTGTGCACATGGCAGTGACGGATTGCTAAGCCACATCACGAACCATAGCACAGCAGATTCAGTCTGTAACGCATCATCCAGTGTCTAAGCGTTTACAGCAGAGTGGTCTGTCCTCAAGTCCTTTGTTTCATCCCTTTGACGCAGAACCATAGATGTCTCCGCCGCGAATGGTGCAATGAAAAAAGGATGTGGACAGCGGAATGGAATGAAATTGTATTTACTGATGAGTCACGCTTCTGCCTGCCACAGAACTATGGTTGCATTCAAGTCTGGAGACACTGTAGAGAAAGGATGCTAAACAACATCCTCTATCCACACTCTCTCCACAGTGTCAAGCATTACGCACCGCTCAATTGATCCAGTACCAGGTATTATGGTATGGGGTGGTATTGGATATCACTCTGGCATCCACTAGTAATGGTGTGGGACACTATTCCTTATGATTGCATATCATCTTTAGTCATCCTTCGTACATCTTTAACAGTTGATGAAATGTTGATCAACTATATGTATGCAATGTCGCCATGGGACCATCTACTAGTTTGAACAATCAATGGGTGATTGTGAGACGCAAACTGGTACTATGACGTCAATTTTTTCATCACTTAATTATCAATGTATGAGCTATACATATATAGAATTTCATCAAAAACAACTACTTCCTTTATGGTGGTTTGATTTTTTTTGCAAAAGAATGTATATTATCATTCATGAAACGTGACTCAAATATAGTTAAACGTTTATTCAAGTAAGGTTTTTTTACATAGAATAAAATTGCTTGGTACTAAAAGAATTAACAAAAATTAAATAATTTAACAGTATGGCAGAAATTAATAACCTCAATTTAAGTTTCATTTAAATGCGGAAAAATAGTACAACTTCCTCAATTAAAATTACATTCTATATTTTCATCGTGTGTGAAAAGGTATTACTACTTTATCACAATTTTATTACAAGAGAAAATTATTAAAAAAAAGATCAGGCTATTTCTTTTCTTTTAATTTAAATCTCTCTCTAAATACACCTGATTATCAATCAACCTCTTAATAATATATTTCATAATTAATAAATATTTTAAAGAATATCATCAAAGTATTGATGAGATAAATAAGGAAAATTAAAAACTGCCTTTCATAAAATTTATTTTATTTATATTGTGATACGTTTATCTCAATATAAATAATAGAAGTATCCCAATAACTATTTGTGTTCTGTAATAAATTCCAAGTATTTTTTATTACTCACGAATCATTTGTTATAAAAATTTTCTTTTCATTTTTATCTATATTAAAATATATATTTTTTCCAAATTAAAATAAATATTTATTGTCATTTTATTAAAATTATTTCCTACAGAAAAGTAAGGATTCATAATCTCTTGCTACTAACAAAATTCATGTCTAAAATTTTTATGTTGTCAGAACAAAAATAAATTTTGTTCTAAGAGGAAATGTTTTCATCTCTCTTGTAAAAAATGTTGAAATGAAAGGTAATTACAATCTATTGTTAACGCGGAAGTAAATTATTGCACAACACAATATATTAGGTTGGGGAAAAAGAAATCCATTATTTTTACGTGAACTTTATGTAACTTCTTTTGGATTCACTTTGTAAAAAGGTTTAAAACAACTTTCATGTAGATTTTTAGGTCTTGCGCGTTACGACTGCTGACATGCGGTTAACTTCGATCATTTTTGATATTTTATAGATATTTTCGACGATGCTGTATCCACATGCTAGGTGCATCTCTAACATCAAAAATATCCGAACGGAATCGACGAAACAAAAATTGTACGTAACTGGTTGTTACAGTCTTGTATAGGACGATAAACATCTTTCACAATTTCAGCCACCTGGCTAGCCTTTTCGCCGTTACAAGAGAAAAACGAAAATATATCGAATTTTCTGTTTGTTGTCTTCCATTTTTAAAACCTTGTACTCGTAACTGAATTAATCAAACAAAAAACCGCAAGAGAATATTTTAGTGTCAAATGTCACCTTTCCAACGAGCATAAATCTGAAATTGTTTGATAGATACCTCACGAGATATCGATCACTACAGACGTCTACCGAAAAAAATAATGGATTACTGTTTCCCCAACCTAATATATAGTTCATTTTAAAATTAATCTCTTGTTATTTTATAAGGTATTCTACAAGGATTCAAAGCATTACGCTTTGAAATGGAACACATTTTTTTATTAGATACAATTTAACTTTTTGTTGCTTTCAGAAAAAATTAAAAATCTTAAGAGCACATTTTAACATACCGTTTCTTCACGAATGCTTAAACTTTTGAAGCGTCACACGTTAATACTGTCATTAACGAGTTGAAGTCGAGCTTTTAGAACAAAGAAATGTTATCTTTAGTTTAATAACTAATTCTTATTTTAACACCAAAAAAGTAGTAAGTGAAAGAAAGAATTAAATAATAGAGGAAATCGTAATTCCCTACTTTTGCTGATCCAAGCACAATGGATAGGAACATACATGTTTAATTTTAGCGATATTCATTATTTTTTGTCTTTATAAACATTCAGGCGTTTCATTTTAATGAGGAAAAATATTTCATCAAATCATTAAATTTGCCTAATGAAACATTGTTGAAAGAGAAATTGAATTAGAATATAACTAGAAATAAATATATATTAGAACTAAATAAAATAAATGACAATGATAAAATATAATAATTTATATTTTCACAATGATAAAATATAATAATATACCACAACGATGTTTGTGATTAATTTGAAAAGTTTATAAAAAATTTTAATAACATTTTGACTAGAAAAAGAAAAATGAACACAAAAATTTCAAAATAACTGTCTTCTACAAATTTGTATTCTTAAGTGACAAAATTATTTTATTTATTCAAAGAAAACCTTCTATATTTTTATTTTTGATGTGAAATAGAACCTCTAATAAGCGGAATAGATTACAATTGCAGACAAGGTGCCTGAAGCAGTTTCCTAATCATATTTGTTGAGTTACTTTCATGATCTATTACTAAGTTACGGTTACAGGATAGAGCTCTCGAATAGAATTGAACTACACCACACTGCGAAAAGTTTGCACCAAGTAGAATAGTTTTTACTTTGTGTTTATTTTATTGGCGGAAAAACTAAAATACTTGTGCAATGAGTTATTATTTATGTAACTATATAAGAAAATTTCAAATTTTATTTATATTAGACTACAAAGATTTTGCAAAGGCATTCATTTTAGCTTCTATCTATATAAATATTTGTATATACCAAAAAGATTTCATTGGAAAAAGTTAAATTAATATTTTGCTGCATAATTGTTTCCTAAAGATAAAATCCTAAAATAATACTTTTTTGTGAATAATATTGTACAGACTTGTGACATGTTACATATATATATATATATATATATATATATATATATATATATATATATATATATATA
>JAPDSC010015348.1:765841-803841 GCA_026290005.1 Latrodectus geometricus | reverse complement strand
TCTCTTCTAGAAGATATATATATATATATATATCTTCTAGAAGAGATTTTCCTTATAAAATTGGAAATTCGTCTCTCAATCAACAGGGTTGTTCAGTAACAGCACATTAGATTGGTTTCGATTAACACCGTATGCCAGATGAGTTGGTCAGTAATTCGCCTGATCTTAAACACACATAAAATACTTGCGATCTTTTATCCAGTACTCTTTACAAGAGTGATATATAATAATAACAATAAAATATTAGAATCTAAAATTTATCAAAAAATGGGGAAATAAAACGTTTTATAGTCCAAAAATTTAAATTATATGTAATAAAAATGTCAATTAAAAATTGTATTTATTGGCCTATGTAAATTAAAAAATTTACATAGGCCAATAACTATTTAAATTTTAAAATAATCATCACTGATTGTGCTTTGAAAAAAATGTACTAGTTTTACTAATAAGATTTTTCTGGATATTAGTGATTAATTATTCAATGTACATTATACTTGAATGGAATACGAAGCATGCTACTTTAATCTAATTTTAAAATGACTATGATTAAAAAAAACTACATGTTTATATCGTTTTGAAAGCAATATAACATGATTTTGACAATAAATTTTCATTATGAAGATAAATTAAATATAGATACAGAATATTTATAAGAAGATACTATTTCTTGAAATAAAAAATAATGATTTCTACTGGGAAAAATATTTTACTTCTGTAATGAAGTCAGAGATATGAGCAGGACATCTGGAAATATGAAAGCAGATTTACAGCATTATTGGGTCATGTTACAGTTATCAAAACATTTCAACTACAACAAACTATATAAAATATTCTTATAGAAATAATCTATCTAATGTTTTAGCATAATGCAGTTTCTATCTAAAAGTCCTTAGCTATAAGCTTTACAAATTTAATTTCACTCCTTAAATATAAAACCTACCTATAAATAAATAACCTTGTACCCAACGCATTCTGTGTTATAGTAAAGTGTTATATGAAAAAATGAAAACAGAATTTCAGGAAAAAGAATTTGGTAAAAACCTTTAAAATTTTCGTAGAAAAGCTAATATTATTACAAATGTTTAAAAGAAAAGATTTAAATTTCCACTGTCATTTGAAATTAATAATTATTGAATGCTGATTGCACGTAATCTTTTATGGTGTACTGGATGAAAGACATAGTACCAGCACGAAATACAGTAAAATTTGATGAATTTTCTTTACTGTAGTTGGGTTCTAAAAAGCTGAGTCTACGGAAGTTTTTTTTTTAATTTTCTAAATGTTTTTTAAAATACTACTTATAAAAAAGAACTCAAATGTAATGGCGCTTTAAAATAATGCAATCCATAACTTGATATATATATTTATAAATTTCATATTAATTTAACTCTTTGAAACAAGTTGCAGCTATTTAAATATTAATGTTTAAGTTTGTTGAAAGCAGAATTGGATAAAGAACTGCATGTTCTTTTCCTAATAGTAAATTTACCGTTTTTATCGCCGCCCAACCTGTCTAGTGGTAAGTGTACCTAACTACAGATGGGTGAGACCTGGGTTCGAATCCTGGCTCGGGCACGGATGTACTTTCTCTGTCTCTCTTTCTTGTCTCTGTCCTTTCTTTGTGTGTGAATGGTTGCCTACCCTATAAACGGGTTCCTTTGGCATGTGTGTACTGAGGAAGTCGGACTCCACACCAAATATGGTTCAGTTGGAAAAGTGGAGCAGCGCACCCCAAATTGCCAGCCTGGCTGGCACACGACAACAACAACCGTTTTTATCCTATAAGGTGCATTCTTTCTCTGCAATGTAATTTTCATATACTCTTTTTTTTTATAAAAAGTATAATCGCATTTTTCCAAAAGTTGAAGGTTTTAGGGGATTTATAAAATAAATTTTTCTATTGCTATATTTCTTGCAGTAATGGAGATTTGTGCAAGAGATGCGCTTTAAAATTACTAAATTCTACACAAGGTATGATTTCTCAGTACAAACTTCTGAAAAATTCCAACATATTATAGTAAGGGAACATTTGGAATGAATCAATGCCATCCTTTCAATATACATATTTGCCAACACTTTAGATTATATAATTCAAGTAAAAAAAGATAGAGAGAAGGTGAAATTTTAACGAAATTCACATTAATATATGCTTTTTACTTTTTGTGTATAAGATCTCATCCAATCAGCTTAAGTGGATATCTAACATTTACAAGTATTCTCTAAATATAAGAGGAGGAAATCAAGTATTTTTATACAGTAATCATCATATAGAACAATTTTCTCAGACATAAGACGGAGATGGATACTACAAGATCATGTTAGCTACCTTTCATATTTCAAATATGAAAGCATAGTGATTTGGCCATGCACATTTTTCATTTAACTGTCATAAATTCAATCTCAGTGTCTATTAAGTAGTAGAAAATGAGTGCCGTGTTTTTGTTTTGTACATGCATGTTTGTTGAACTGAGCGCTTTCGAATCTTTTGAGTTTTCTCCATACAAAGAAGTAAGTATATATTTCAGGCAAGTTTTCTCTGGAGGCAAATACGCAAAAGATGTTCAAACAAAAAGAACGACGATTTTCAGTTATTAGGCTACCCCTAGATGATGTCTAATATTTAATTATTTAAAAGAAACAGTTTAAAAGCGAAACTTTGACTAGTGATAATAAACCACTTTATGTAGGTTTATTATCTTCAAGAAAAATAGAAAATAGGTGTCTTTGAGCAATTATCAAAATGTCTAGTAAATAATTTCGAGACAGCTGGAAACATTCTTTAAGCAATAACAGACACACACACATTACACACACACATGTACTGAATTTAAATTACTACAACTCTTGTTTTCCATAAATAATGCTGTTTTTCTTAAAACGTTAAAACAAATAAAATAAAAAAAACATTTATTATCACTTCTTCCGGAAAAGCACCTATTATTTTATACTAGGCACGAGCATTGTATATTTATTTTCTATGTAATTAATCTGTCTCATTTTTTAACAGTAAAAATATCCAGTTTTTGGTTGAAGGATCAAGAATCTTATTTTAAGCAAATAAATGTAAAATCGTTCTTGATTTTGTATCATAAAATATTCCATTTAAAATATTAACTCATTTAAGTTCTAAACTCTAAAAAACGGATTAAATATGCAAGTTATTTCGAAAGACGGAAAAAAAAGAAATACACTCTTCACGAAATGTTGTATGAAATGCTCTTTTCTATGTATGCTAAAATATATATATGTAGCTAAATCTCTGAAATCGTAACAACTATAAAAGTAGGTTAAATGTTGCGAAGAAAAGGGGAGCAGGATTTCTTTTTCTTCTTTTTTTCACTTTGAAATAGTACTTCCTTCAGCAATTTTTCATTTCACTGAATTAGAAAATGCGACGCCCAAAAGTTACAATATCTTAGAATATTTTGATCATGCTCGAGTTAAACTTATTTTACAAAAGAATACTTTTTTGTTTAGTTTTTTACTTAGTACATTGAAGTTTCTTTTACAAAATGTAGAGCACATTATGCTTTTATTAGAGTAAGTAGTTTTTTTTAACGCTTCTATTGGAAGTAAGAAAATTAGGAAGGAAAAAAAAACTGATTATTTCTGAAAGAAGATATGCAATGAAATATCAAATTTCAAAAACAGCTACGACATTATTAATGGTATGAAATGAATCGATTTCATTAATAATTTTGTTAGTTTTCATTATCATGAAAAATCAGTGCAAATGCTTATGGTATCTTTTTATAGAGCTATAAGAATCAAACAGTACAGGATACAACCGATACAGGAACATAAATAGCAATTATTTGTATATAATTCAATACTTCTCATAACTCACACTATAACTTTTTAAATTAGAGTTAAAAATATCATGACTCAAATTACAGGGGTAAAATATGTATAATATATCTTCATAATTCGTTGTGGTAGATTTTACTATAATGAATAAATGTTTTTTCGTGAAAAATATATAACATATTTTATTATATAACATATATAATTATATATATTTAACATATAAAATTATTTTAATTTAATAAAATTAATATTTCATTTTTTTAAATTAATCTTTTAATTTCTACAAAATAGAGAAAATTCATGAGATTTTTTTCTTAAAGAATTTGGTGTTATAAAAAGGAAAAAAAAAATTAATGCTTGTACATTTCTTAGATGTAAATAAGCTAAAAGTAAATATTGGGAAATGCAATCATTAATTTTTACTTTATTTTTTATATTATTTATTTTATAAACAGTTTTAATTATTCATTTATTTTTTTACATACATTAAAAATTTTAGGTGCTGTTAAAATATAAAAAACAAAGAGGATTGAACTAGTTTAAAAAAATATAATTACGTTTTCGTTTTACTTGAGAGTAAATCTAAATTAAAAATATTGCACTGTGCAAAGTAAAAATTGAGAATCAATTTATATATAAACATTTTTTTTATTGAAAGTAGGATATAAACTGAGAAGATAAATACTCCAGATTTGCACATCCCGGTGGTACTTTTTTCTCAACGATTTTATATTTTCTTGAATTTTGCAAGAAATCTCTTACACATGTTTTCAAAATGCTAACAATTTAAATGATTTACAGTAATTTTTTAAAAAAGGTAATTCTCGTTTTTTATTCTATTTATTTACGAATTGGACTTAAGAAATTTGCTTATTTTAAGATTGAATGATGAGTTGGCCCATGCTAACTAGTAAATCGTTTCTTGATAAAATGTCTTTTATGATGCATATCTATGCAAAGAATTACTAGTTTTTCGGTAATATTTTTGATTCAGATCTTAATAAGATTTTCTTAAATTAAATATTTCTTGCCTTCATTACCTATTTGCTTTTTATTGGGTTAAACCAATAAAAAAATTTCACCTAAAAATCAACTACGATATATCCTTTACTTTAAGGTGTAAGACATTAATCTTTTTCCATTAATGATTTTCACCAACTGTTGAATCTTTTTACACAAGGTATAATTTCTGTAGTAATAAAGAATAAAATTAAATTTGTATTTTTAATGAATATTTACAAATTCCTTGTAACCAAGAAAATATTTATTGGACAATAAAACATATTAAGCTTAAATACTTTAGAAAAAATTAATTAATTCTTTTTTTTATAATTCTCAAAATTTCTGAAGATTTTATTCAGGATTTTTAATTTCAAAATTTAATTAATAGCATTTTATTGTATGATACTTCTCACGTTTTCTTAATCTGTAAATTTGTTAAATTATACATTTCATTTTTATGCTTTCAATAAGTACTACCGATTGTAACCATTTGTTATTAACAAGCAAATTTTTATCACAAAATGTAAGTATTTAACATTTTTTGTTTGATGATAAATTTTGCGAAAATTTTCAAAAAATTAATAAATTTCAATACAAAAATCCCTATTGAATTTGTGTTAATTTGAAAAACAAAATTTGTTAAAACTTATTTACTACAATCTACTTCTTGACGTATTTTCCTAATCAATAAAGAATTTATATTCATGTTCAAACCCTTAAAATTATTTTTTGAAATTGCATTTACATTTCTTTCTCTGAAATAAATAAGGTGATTAAATTTGTAAATTTTGTATCTTCCATATTATAAATAATTATTTTCCATATTAATATAAATTCCAATATTCTTTACTTTCATCTTTTATTTAATTATTTACCTATTTTTTGTGTAGTTTATTTTTATTTATGTATATTATATTTATTTTCAAATATTATTTATATTTATATAGCCCGTAAATAAATAAGCTGCCAGAATAATCACGCTAAATTTCAAATGCATATGTAATGATAATTTTAAAATATTTAGTACTAAAAACAAACTGTTAAACTTGAGTAAAAGCTTAAAAATTGACAATTAATAAATTAATGACAATATTTTTAGTTTATAAGATATTTTAAAATCAAATTTTTTTAACTTTTCCTGCAATTAAGTTCATCCATATTTATACAACAACTTTCAGATAAATCGAATTAATTATTATTTCAAAGTCTGAAGTAATGTGTTTCACCTATCATATTAGATTTTGTTAAAGTGACATAATCTTTAATGTACATTACTTTAAATGTAGTACAGATCTTTAAATGTACATTACCCAATCTTTTGCTTAATATTTGCCATAATCCATTTTAAAAATCCTATACATAAATAAAAATATATCTTCTCAATTTATATGAAGTATCGTTAAAATAAACAATTTATGGCTACGTTTAATACTTTCTTTATATTCCTTCTAGAAATAATTATAGCGAGCCATTTTTGATTCTTTTATTACAACTATTAATCTAATCTTTAAGTTTTATTTAGTCAAGAAGCAAAATATTTTTTTAAAATTGTTCAATTATTCATTCATTGGTTGGAAAGATAAAAAAGTATGATACATTAGTTTCAAAATTAGAGTATGATTTTAATTAACTTTGAAAAGCTTTCTCCCAATACAAATACAAAACTGATTTATCTAAAAGCTCTCTCATTCCCCTTTTCAATCACTACTTCAAAATTGTTTAATTAATATAAATCTAAGTTTGTTTTCAATTATAATAGTAGTGCACAATCAATTTCCACTATATAAAATCAATTTGCATTCACAAAATATTTTAGGAGCAAATTCATTTTTAATAACGTTAAAAAAATTTTAAAGGTAAAAAATAACACTTAAACAGTTACATGCAAACATAATGCAAACAGTTAAAAAAATTTTAAAGGTAAAAAATAAATGTCTCGATTTAATTAAAATTTTAACTAAAAATTTTTATTCTTTAAAAATAATGCGATTATAATTTATGCCAAATATAATCTATTTTTCTTACCAGTCACACAATTTTATTTAGATGGATATCGTTATTAAGATAAAACTTACGCAATGGATAATTTGATTTACTTATCATTATCCACATCAGAACAGTCTTTAATTGAAAACAAAGGGTTTTTCCGTCTGATAAGTAGAACAGAGGATCTTGTCAAATTTTGATCGCTATATGATCATAAGAAATTATTTTTCATAACAGTAAAATTCTTTTTATTCACTAAATAAAAATTCATGATTTGGTAATTTTTACAGCATTAAGTTTACTTGAATTTAAACTTTAGAAATTTGTACATTTGTATCAACTGCTAATTTAAAATAAGAAAAAATGAATTTTATAGCTTTTTTTTTAAAAACTCGGTTCATGACGATACATCAATAAATTAATTCGAAAACATTTATGTGAAGCAGTAATAAGCTTGATAATAAAGTTGTCTTTTCGAAGTCTTTTTGTGTCTGTTCTGTCTTTTTGTGCAATGAACTGTTATCAAGTGGTAAGAAGTACAAGGTTCGAAATGAATATGATTTCATAAAATGAGTATTTTTCAAAACCCTATTATTATCATTTGAATAAATTTGCCAAAATAGTCTTTTTCAAAAATAGGTGTTCATAATTTCATTTTTAATTATATTATTTCTCTATTCATAATTACTTCATTTTTAATTATGCTATTAAATTATTAATTTATAAATATACTTACTATTAAATTATTTAGTAAAATAAAATCACCAGTATATCAAAAAACAGGAAAACAAGATTATCGCTGAAAGAGTATACAGAGAATAAGTGATTATTTTTATTTTACCGAAAATAAATACCGAAGGTTGTATAATGTAAATAAAATTAATATTCGTTATATGAATTCTGATTAGTTTTGGAATAGAAAACAGGACTTCGTTAGAGATCTGTTAATTTATGAGAAGTTTTCTTGTGTTTAAAAAACATTTCGATATAAGCTAGACGCAAAATTTTCTTTTTGCATCATTGAAGTAAAGTTCTCTCATAAGAACAAATTATCTTTACATTTAAAAACTGAGATAATTAATAGTTGATTAGGAATCCATTTAAATGAATTTAGAATACATACTTCGAGAAGTACATATATCAAAACAAAATTCACATAAAAATCTAAAGATTGAATTGAGAGTAGTGTATCACAGTATATCTTCAATCGTTAATAATAATTAGTATTATTTGCTCATACTCATTATAAAACTCCAATTATTCTTACTGGGATAATTTTAAAAATTGAGAAGCTCAAAAATATAATAAGTATAAATATTCTCATCTACTATATATATTCATTAGACCCAACGCTTGTTAAAATATAAATTTTACTGTTTTGAGAATAATGATAATAAATACAAATGTAGAATACTAATTTAGATAGCTATAATTTCGTTCTTTGAATTGAAAGAAAATATACGAAATATGAATATCAAAATTGTATTTCTAAAACTTTACTTCAATATAATTAATATTAGCTAATAAAAATTAAAATTTTATAAAGTTAAGAAAGTCAGTTGTTTATTAAGTAAAGCTATTTATTTCAAGATAGATTGAAATAATCGCTGAAAAATATTTAAATATTATAATCTAAATTTTAAAAATGCATTGCAACAAAAAATTGCTTAAAAGAATTTACAGACGCAATAATAATTGAATTTTTCTTGGTAGTTCAAAATATATAAGAATGTGTACATAATTATTCATAAAAGGGTAAATTTTATCACATTTCACTCAAAGAAATTACATCTGCTGTCAAGGCAAAGTTACTTCAAAGAAGGTTTCAGAATTTTTTCATAATAATTTGGTAAAAGTGTTCCATTATGTCTTCTTTAGATTTATGAAAGTAAAACAGTTTTCTCAGAAGTGACATATTTTTTATGAAATTTACCAGTGGAAGAACACAAAGAAGTTACTTATATACATATATTCTTCTGTACGTTTTTTTAGTAACTTTTTAAAGAAAATAAAATTCGATCGTAAAAAGGGACAAATGAGTCCAGTTTTTCAAGATCATAGTGATTTTTTTTACCCATTTAATAATAAAAAAAATAAAGCGAAAAAAATTAAATTCATCTCTTGTTTCTAAATAAATTTATTTTTTATCTTTTAGACATGTAATCGACTTTCTTTCGTAAATCTAAAGAAATAAAAAAATATGAAATAGAGTAACATGTCATTTACGACACTTTTAAATTTAAAGATGATTTTTATCTTGAAGATCTAGTCCAATTAATATTCTTTTTGAAGTAGTGAATTTGAGTGCTTATAATCTATTATTGAAGAAAACTGAAAGGTTGAAATTTCTTACCTATGTATTTTTTTGAAAGCTGTTTATAAAGGAACAAAAAATACATTATATATAATGTTATGATTTTTATTCATTCTATAATTTGTTATTAGAGCAGAAGGAATACTTTTTTTTTCTGCTTTTGTCAGAAGTAGTACTTGAAAGAAAATATACAAAAATTTGTTCTCCATTTATAATTAAATATATAAATAAAACAATGTGTATAAAATAGATGACTGAAATAAAATTTGTGATTCATCCATATTTTGTGATAGTAAAAATGAATAACAATAGTAAAATGTTCATTATATTGAATGAATGAGATTTCAGTAAAATATGTAATAATAGTAAAAATGATTCCTGAAATTCCATAAACAGAAATTTTGCTTTTATCATACTTTTAAATTTTATCATGAGTATTTGGTAAACTCTATACCATATAAGTTTTTGTATTTGTCTTAAATTGAATGCTCTTTCGTGTTCCAAAGAATGTGTTTGGAAGAAAATACTTTATTCATGATAGTTTAATAGTTTCACATTTTTGTTAAAATTGTTACTTTTTAATATATATATATATATATATGTATATATAAATGTTAAATGCAGAGTTTTGTCGCTACTATTGCAAAACATATACTCATTTTTATAAATTTATTATTAATTAATTTTTCTCTTATTCTATTTTTTAAGGGGCATTAAGAATTTTGTCTATTTTTTTAAAAGATAATATTATTGTTAGAAAGTTACTTTAAGGTTTTTATATTTTGTATTTAACAATTAATTATAGAAGAATAGACAGTAAAATTAGAAACTTAGCATGCCAAACTTCTATTGTAGCGGCTTTTCAAATTTAATTTCATCGGGCAAAAAGTGCAATAGAAGATAATACATATTTCTGCAAAGAAAAAACAAATGTTTCATAAAAAGATCACTATATACCAGGGGTGGCCAAACTTTTGGGACCCGGGGTCTACTCCACATTTAAAAAATTGAAGGCGGTCTACTAATTTCAGAGCTAAATTACCATACATATTTATTTTCGGTAACAAAAAAAAAAAAAAAAAAAAAAAAAAAACCAGTAATTTTTCTAAAAAAACTTAATATTAATATTTAGAAAATAAAAATTTACTTACAAAAATAATCAAAGTATTCATATATCAAAAACTCACATTGTTTAGTTGAAATTTGGCACTGTATATCTGTGGCAAGTTTATCATATTGTGGCTGGTATGAGCTTATTGCAATGCATAAACACGAAATTAAATGTTCATCTGTTAGATGCGACCAATGTTTGTTTTTTGTTCATGGTTGAAAAAGCAGATTCGCAAAGATACCTTGGTCCAAAGTGTGATTTCAAATACAAAATCAATTTGTAAATATTTGGAAACGCTTCCTCAGAAATTTGAACTTGAACTTGTAATCTGAGTGCCAACCCGAAAATTTCTACTCATTCATCTTGTTTTAGTGCTGTTGGCTTGTGATTTTAAAAGTCATTGATTGAAAGAGAAGGAAAGAAGAAGGAAAGGGGGATCATTGCCCCGAAATAATTGCATCGCTACAGAAATAGGCGGCAGCTGGTCTTAGATGGATATCTTCTTTGAAGTTTTCAAACTAAAAGATACTATTGAAATTGGCAGTATTGCAGAGAGTTGCTTTTTGATAATACTTATGGTTCATGCTGGCAATGTAATTATGAAGAGGCTTGAGGCAGAGATCATGATGAATAGATTTATTTCTAATGTAGTAAGGGGCGTTAGTAATTCTTCTGAGAATTTTATTTTGAAATACGGTCAGTTTCTTGAGTATTTTTTCTTTGATAGTGTTCTAGGCAGGAGAAGCAAAAGTGAGTATAGGTCTGAGGATTGCTGTGTAGATGAGTCTTTTAGTTTTGATTGTTGCCGGGGAGTGTGGTCCCATTAAGGGTTTTAATTTGTTGTAGTGTGCATTTGTTTTGCAGATGACTGGTTCAACATGATCTTCCCAGGTTAGTTTATGATTTAAAGTGAGTCCAAGATATTTTGCTTTTTTAAAAATTGGAACTTCAGTGTTGAAGAGGATTAAGTTGTTGGTGATTTTTTGTCTATTTCTTGCTCTAATAATTAAAAGTTGAGATTTTTGGGCATTAATTTTGACTTCCCATTTCTGGCACCAGTTTTCTATTGCTTCAGCTTTATTTTGCAGTCTGTCAATGGCAAGATTGACATTTTTGGATTTTGTTATGATTCCAGTATCATCGGCATATAAGGCAGTTAGGCTATTGTAATCAAGTTTATCCATGGGAAAGTCGTAAGTGAAGAGTAGATAGAGGATTGGCTCGAGGATGCTCCCTTATGGGACTCCAGAATTAATATTTCTAGTTGTAGAGGTGTGATTGTTAATTTTGACTTGAAACATTCTGTTTGATAGGTAACTTTGTAGGATTCTGATTAGGTTAGTAGGAATTTTGGTATCTATTAGTTTGAAGAGTAGACCTGTGTGCCAGACACTGTCAAGACATCAAGCATGAGGAATGCGATGGATTGCTTGTTGCGGATTGATCTGCCCATATAGTCAATGATACGGATAAGTTGCTTAGTGGTGTCTAGGTTTTTCCTGAATCCATATTGTTCATCAGGAAGTTGGTGGAGTGAGTGTTGAAGTCTGTTTAGTATAATTCTTTCAAAAATTTTGCTTATTGTGCTGAGAAGGCTTATAGGTCTGTAATTTTGTGGCATAACTGGATCTTTGAGTGGCTTAGGGAAGAGAATAATGATGGCTTTTTTCTATTGAGTTGGAAAGTATTGATTTTGAAGGCAGCTGTTGAAGATGTTTTTAATAATTTCGAGGTAATTTTGAGGCATAATTTTGATCATTTTGTTACTAATATTGTCTTGGCCGGGAGCTTTGCGATTTTTGAGGTTTTTAATGATTTTTAACTATTTCTTCAGTGGTGGTTAGAGCAATAGATTCGGCAGGTGCATTGTTTCGGAGAAATTTTGTTACGGTTTTTCTAATAAGTTTGTCGGAGTCTTCATCAGGATCTTCATTATTAGGTGAGAATTGGTCTTCAAGGGAATCAGCAAAAACTTCGACTTTGTCCTTGGAATTGAAAACAAGACCTTGCTTACTATGTAGTGGTCTGTTTATTTGTATATCTCTTTTGAGAGTTCTGGTTAGTTGCCAGGTGGAGTTATTGTTGGTGCAGATATTTTCTATTTTGTTATTCCACGATTTTTTCTGACAGCTTTTGCATAGTTCACGAATTTGTCTGTTTAGTTTATTCATTTCTATTTTAAAGTTAGGATCCTGTATTTTTTGCCATTTTTTGCGAATCCAGTTTCTTTGTTTGATAATAATTTTAATTTCTTTTGGTAGGATATGGTGATTAGGTATTGGATTTTCGTGAGTTGTTGCTCTGTTAATGGCATTTTGAAGGTCTTCGTTAAGTTTGTTGATGGAGTTTTCTATTTCATTGCAGTCTGTTGGTGGCGGGTTGTTTTCACTGTTTCTGATGAACATGTTATGGTAGAGATTCCAGTCTATTTTTGAGATTTTCTTTATGGTTTGCGAGGGGGTATTTCCTATTGTTGCTATTACTGGTACATGGTCTGAGGAAAGATCGTTGAGAACGTCTGCTGCTATTGGGATGCTAGTGCTTGAGATCCTCAGAAATTAATTTCCAAAAATCAGTATAGCTAAATATGCTCTGAATTTAAGAAAGATATCGCATCTTAATTTAATAATTTCTTCCTCGACCGTGACTGATGTGATAACTATTAAATGTTCTGTTTTTTCAGATACTCCATCAATGTTGACATTTTCATTAAATGGAAATATGATAAAATGGAGTATTTCTTTCAACATAATTAAGTCAGCGAATCTTCTTTCAAATTCTTCAAACAAAACAAGTATTAAGCGAAATCTTCGAAGTCTCGGTACGGATGCACTCTTTCTCCATGTTTTTGAAGTTTCTCAATTTATGTTTTCTTAATTGAGATGCATATTATCATATATATCTTTCCATATTTTTTTTGAATATTTTAATAAAATATATAAATCGTAAGCCTTTAAGTATAAATCTTTAAATCGTAAACCTTTAAGCATAAATCTTCAAATCGTAAATCTTTGCACAGTTTGTTTTGGGTTTTAAAGCGTAGACTGTAGTAAATTTTTATTTTAAATAATTCATTGATTCCCTTAATCATAAATTAAATTGTTAATATCCGAGGTCATTATCAGGAAGGTCGCGTGGACTACCTAAAATGTCTTCGCTGTCTACTAGTCGACCGCGGTTGAAGACTTGGCCACCCCTGCTATATACTATATATATTTTTAAGGATTATGTTTTCATTTTTGAAAATTCCTATTCATGTTCAATGTCAATTAATAAAGAATATTGCTATTAAAAATGATGACCGAATTTTTGATAAAATCATTCTAATAATGTTCTTTCTACTTTATATGAAATTACTCGTATTTTAATTGTTGTGTAATGTAATTGTAAAAAAAAATTGTTTCAAATATATCACATGTATTTTGGAGTCTAAGGAAGCTGTTTTACAAAAGCCACTTTCTGCTAACAATATGTTAAAAGATTAATATGTTGTTCAAAATGCAGGACAAAGTAAGTAACATCAAATTTGTCATGTGAGGCATTCAATGTGGTATAGTTACTTTTATATTAAACAATATATATTAATGATATAATAGTGATAAAATATTTGTACTAATGTTCATAAATTTCAATGTTTTTATACATAATAATATTAAACATAGAAAATTAATATCATGTGCAGTATGATATACATTATGAATATGGAAGATGATAAAAATGATATTTTCGATATATTAGTTCTTTAAACATTTTTAAAATAGTTTTTTAAAATCTTCTTTTTTTCAGAATTTTCTTAATTTTTAATTATATACTTTATAAATAATTTGCTTCGATAACTACTGTTAGAAGCAGATAATTTTAATATTTGTAAATTTCATTAACTTAAAATCGTGTCAAATTACTTTTTGGTATTATTATTAATTACGCATACCCTTAAGTAAAACTTCATTTACTCTGTTTGTATTAGTTAAAGCTAACACTAAAACCTTCAATATAGTAAATTAAAAAAAGATAATGTACCAAAAGTATTAAAACAGCAGTTGTAAAACCATGGGCAGTCAAAATTAAGAAAATGAAAGTTATAGAAAATTAAAAAGGGAAAATTAAAAAGCTTATAACTGTAAAAATAACCGTACTTCCTGTTCAAAATGAATGATAAGCCTGAAGTAGATTTTTTGTAATTAGTTGTTCCTTTACTCGAAAGATGTTGAAAATTATAAATTCTTAAAAGCTTTTGCTTTTTGTTGCCTGAAGCAGGATATAATCTACTATTTTTGAGCTTCCTTTCGCTCTGGACTACAATGAAGAAATCGTATTAATCTAAAAATGAAACAAAAAGGAAAGTGCTCCTAGAAGAAAATAAAATTAAATTTACTTTTACCATCATAACTTTTGATAACTGTTAAGAGGAATTTCATCTTATACTCTTAATTACGAAAAGAACATTTTTTCCTTTCGTTTGAAGAGACTCCTCACTTAATTAATTGCCTCAAATTATACTTGTCCATATCGACATTTTCTAAGAGATAAGGAAAAGATGGATGAAATATTATGAGGGTTAAACTTTCTTAGTAAACGCCTTTAAAAACATTCCAGGGCTTATGTTTTGCTTTAAAGAAATAAAAATTGATTTGTTCCAATTTTCGAGACAATTAACTATAAGACGTATACAGTATACGGCTTTGCTGCAGAAAATATCACCTAATCGAATGACCTAGACTGAGAGGGTAGATATGATATTTTCCACCCCCTTAAAGGAAAATGACTGGAAAAATATAGGAGAAATAATAGGATTAAAAATAATATGATAGAAAAAGTTGTATACAACATTAATTACGAAGAATAATGGAGCAACGTAGCCGTGTAGGGTTACTGTGGTGAAAACAATTATTATTTATCATTTTTTACGTATGTTATTATATATTTTTATTTTACTCCGTAATTTTAAAAAGAAAATATAGATAATGATGCGTAATAATGTCTCCAGACAATCCAAGATAACAATTTCGAATTTTGAATTATGTTATGTTGACTATACACCAGATAGAAATACACAGTACGGTGAAATGCTTTTTAACATCAGATGGAGAACTGCGTGTGATAAATGGATTTTCATAGGTTTTATTATTTTATTTTATTTACAAAGTGGGTTGCAATGGCTTCTGTAATTGTAGCTAATTGATAAACAAATAATAATTATTGTTGGTAATTTAATCAAAATACTTATTTCCATCAAATATGTTAATTGAAAGAACGTATCTGTTTCTACCGTTAATTGAAGCTCTACATTTGTGAGTTTGAAAATTATGATGATCACACATGATAAATAAAAAAGATAATATTATGAGAATTTTTACAATGGGTTGATAAAAATCTCAATGAAAAGCAAAATTTGGAAGCAAGCTTCTATAGACAATTGTAATGAAAGTTGCAGATTAGATTTTAATGAACTCATGGAATAAAAATAGAAAAGTAAAAAATGTTAAATATAAAGATTTTCAATGGTAATGTATCCTTGTTTTTAATGACACTTGGCAACGCCAAGCCCGCCCGTCACAGAGACTAGGCGAATGAAGTCAGAGAGGGAGCATCTTCTGTTTTTTTAATAGAGCACCCTCATACGAAGGAAGTACGACTTTTGGGTCATAGATGGCAGCACCACCTGAATCTTCCAATTTAGAGATTGAAACCAGTGAAGACCCAAAGCCTGGCTCCAACCACCCCCAGAGGTATTAATTTGAACATGGAGGACATAGCGACCCGACGGATTTAACGTGCCCCAATCGCCATTACTGAACACGATGGTTCTTCAGGCTAAGCCGGGATTCAAACTTACCACCGTTTGGTAACGAGAATGATGCCCTAACCAACCAGGTCACCGTGGCCTTAATGTATCCTTGAATCAGTTGATTTTAAAGAGTTTGCCAGGAAGTTACTTTGAAGTTGAGAAATAGAATTATTTTGAATGAAAAATGTTTTCAAATTAGATATATTTAAAAGAAAAACGTTTGATTATTTTAAAAACAATTAATTATAATTCTGACTTTACGAGAATATTATTTTGTACACTAATTTTTGGGGATATTATTGGTATCTATTTTTGTATTCAAGTGTGTTATTATAGCTCTGTTGACTCTCTAATAAGATTGTTGAGAATATCGAAATAACAGCTAAAATAATTTAAATTTGGATAATTGTACAAGTTTTTTTCCTTATCAGTGCTTAGTTTTATAATTTAAAAAAAATGCAAGAAATAATTTAATAAATTATATTAAAGCAGGAAGAAAATAATGAAAAGGAAATAAAATAGACTTTTAGATATTTATTACTGAAACTACATATAAACACAGTATAGTCATTTATATCGTTTCTATCAGTCTAGATATATTTACCTAATTCTAGATTTGATTTTAAATTGTTTTTATATATTTTTTTGTATTTATACTGATGTTATATAAGAAAACAACTTTTTGTACCTAGACTGTTACTTTCGATTAGTTTTAATTTTGTTAAAGCTATGAATTTTAATTTTTAATGCAATTAATTTATATTACTTCAATGATAAAGTTATTGCCAAAATATCTCAAACATAAGTGAATTACACTGGGCAAATATTTGCTTCAATTTGGAATCATTTTAGAATGTTTTGGAGAAAAGATCAATAAGAGCACTAAAGAATATTTTTAAAAGCAATTTCTTTTTTAAAATTTAATAGTATTGAAAGATTTTATAATATTGATTACAAATATAGTTTTTTTTCTAAGACTTTTCCTACAGAGCATAAAAGTTTTATTTTTATAAAAACTGTGGATTTTTTAATGTCAATGAAGAAATGGAAATTATTATTTACTTAAAGTCTCTTTAAGATATATTTACATCTCATGACTGAAGTTGGAGATTTTTACATTTTAATTAAATACATGATTATTAAACATACAGGACTTGAAATTCATAGGAAATATTTATTGTATGTATCATTTAGTTTTATTTGAATTGTAACTATAGTAACTTAATGTAAAAAAATTATTCACCTATTTAGTTATATTTTAATTAATATTGGGTCACCTTGCTAGATTTTCAGAACTAGTATTTAATATATTTAAATAATATAGTTTTTCTAATTTGAATGTATGATGTGGAAGTTTTTATTTTACATTACATTTGAAGATTTCATTAGCTAAAGAATGAGACCGATTTAATAAATTTTTTTTTGTTCATAATTTTACTTACTATAAGATGGTTATTTGTAAAATCTATCACTACGGAACGAGTAATTTTAAATAAGACAATATTTGTATGTCAATTTTGGCTTGTCAAAATGGTTCTTATTTAAACTGTGCCTTTAGAATATATAATTTTCATTTTTGAAATAGATTTTGGTTAATGGAGCAAGTAAAGTTTGTTGAATATAATTTTGCAATAAATTGCAAATTTTTTCACTAGGAATTGAAACATAATTACTAAAAAATTTATAGTTCTGAAAGGTTATTCAGTTCCTTTTTGCAAGCTTTATATAAAAACAATTTCTTATTTTTAAGTTTGAGACAAAACAATTCGTCATAAATACTTAGATTTTGATTTATAGTGATTTCACTGTCACTGAAGATAAACAGAACAGAGAAAAATCAAAATTCTGAATCCTCCAAATTGTTTTACCGTGTTGAAAAACTTAGTTTTTTCAAATACATTTTTGTTACATTTTTTGTAGTTATAGTTTCGTTTCTATGTTTTTCTTATGTTTCTGTAAAAGCAAAAGATTTTTTTTGTTTGTTTTTAAGTTTTAAAAGCTTAAAATTCAATCAATCATTTATAAAATATGATATAAGATTATCTGTGTTCTGTTATGTGTGTGTATGGAACGAAACAGTCAAGGGATATATTTTGAATTTATTTCTGAAATTAAAAAAGTAATATCATAATTCTATGTATCTGTGATTAAAAGAAATAAGAAACATTTTTATTTCCCACTATAAAGTTTATTAAAGTTGTTAGATAAGCCATTTTCTATTATAACTGTTTCTATATTCTATTACGTTTCTTACTTTACTTCTATAAATGTATAATTTTATAAGAAGAAAAATCTGTATTTTTATTTTTTGTTCAAACTTGAAAAACAAAGATATTTGCTCAAGTGTGCAAATTTAAAATAATTGTTATCTGATGTTAAAAATGTAAAGTTTTATTAATTCACAAGGGAAAGTAATAAATTCATTTATTTTTTTGTAGTTAAGTTTATTATCAAATTACTACTTAACTTTAAGAATTTCTTTTTACTGAATATAACTTAAAAGTTTGATATGTAATAATCAATTTATATTTTATTATATATAATTAGTAAAACGTAGATTAATTGCAAACAAAATACACATAATTAATATAACATCATAACATAGGATTTTTTCTAAATAAAACTCATTTTTATATCAATAGATTTCAAAAAATAATTTTTATGTAGAAAAGGCTCAATTGCATTTAAATGCAGATTATTTGAATAATAAGAAATACTTAATTTTCAGTAAAATGGCTCAATAAAAGTTCGCTTTTTTATTTAAACTAACTCAAGGTAACTATTTTATATGGATTGATCATTATATTTATATGGATAGATCGGCTTTACGATATTTTTAGAAGGTATTTGGCATGTGTTAAGTGGACGAACTAGAGTGTAGACTAGTAAAATAAACATTAATTATTTAGTGAATCGAAAGTCATTAGTAAGATGAGATTAATTCTGAAACCAGTTGAATTATAAGAAGAATTAGATATTTCTAATTTCTAAGTCTTCAGTATTTCTAATTTTAGTAAAAGTGCACTTTTAAATACACTTAGTGAATGCACACTTATCATAATTTATGGATATGCATTTATTTTCCTTTTGAAAATAAAAAGGAACATGTGAATGCATATATTTTTAGGACATTACATCATAATGTTCTAGTATTTCTTCACTTAGTCGATGCCTTTGTCTCCTGTGTTATGATAACTCTTTTTACTTTTTATTATGCATTAGGTCATTATTAAAATACCACAAAAATGATTTTGAAGTTGATATCTACTTATACCTCTTCTAATTGTTCCTATGATGGTTTCTAAAAAGTTTTCTCCCAATTTTTTCTAACAAAGATTTAAGCTTTCTTGTGCTACATTATAATGGAAATTAATAATTGAATTTAGATAAAAATAATATTAAAAACTTTGGCTCTTAGAAATTAAAAAAAAATTAGTGTTAATTTTTTTGTATACTATTAATGTCTTAATTCATGTTATTAAGCTAAATTTCATAAAAATGTAATTGTAATAGTGGAATTTCATGCATCATTTATCTTAAAATTCCAATGAAAGCTATATTTTTTTCTGGAAGTTCAGATAAACAAGTTTTATGAAAAGGCTGATGTGTGTGTATTTCATAACAATTATAAAACAAACAAACTGGATAACTTAAATTTTATAAATGTAAATTTAAAAGTCATTGACAATATTGTATTATTTTGTATCAAATAAAGTTCTATTTATAAGAAATTTTAAAATGGAATTTGGAAACTTAATTTTTTATAAACATTTTATATACAATAAATATTTCAGAAACTTTTATAAAATTTTGTATTCAAAATTCTACAGATTTAAAATATTTTTAATTTAAATAATTTTTAATCATCGTTATTACTTCATAGAAATATTAAACATAGTGAATTAATCTGTTTACATTGTATTCAAAATCATCAGAGGAAAAATAAATCTAGACAATTTACTCATGAATTAAGAATTATTTATTAGTTGAGAATAATTTATTTCCTATTTTAAAACAAAATAAATGAAGTGATTCATACTTTTTTTTGAATTTTGTATAACATTTTTTGAGTTTATATCATTCCGTAGAATTTTTTGCTTCAACCGAAATATAATTTTAAAACCTAAGCAAAATCATATTATGATGTTAAAATCAATTTTATTGACAAACTATTTAGATCGTGTCTTTAAAAAATAAGATGTTAAGATATTTATTGACTTATTTGAATAATTTTACCTCATAAATATTTTAAAATGGATTATATTTTATTAAGGTTACTGACTCATATCCATTATTTTTGAGAAAACAACCAAGAAAAAGCTCTACAAGCGTTCTTTAGAAATTAAATACTTTCTTTGAATGTATTTATTTTTGATAGGTATTTGCATACATTTTGATGCAACTAAATATTTGTTCTAAAAATAGTGACTAAGAATATTCGTTGTTAAAAACGATTTAAATTAGAAACATATTCATTTTGTGCTTGAATACCGATTAATGTGTCTTGATTTTTATTTAAAATTAAATAAAGCAAGCAATATATATTTTAACGTTTAGTCCTTGTAATAATTAATTAAATGATCCAGAATGGGAAATTGATTTGGTTCATAGCTGTTATTTCTAAAATATGTATTTAACTGTTTTCGGCAGATTATATAAGCAGCTACCACATCATCACATCCAGCTGCTTGAGCAGCTGAATGTGATGATGTGGTAATACTTCAATGAAACAATAAAAGTTTTTTTTTATCTCAAATAAATTCATTTATTAAATTAGAGATCAAATATATTTCACAATATTTTTTTTTTTTTTTTTTTTACCGAAATGCCTTTTTGGCATTTTGTTTTTTTCTAAATGACTTTCTTATTTTTCTCAATTTTTTTAAAATCACTAACCGTATATTTCTCAATTTTTATTGAATAGCAGCAGTTTATAATGAATAAAAAATACTATTTTGAGTAGTACGTAATTTTATCCAACACCAAATTCGTATTATTTTCTTGCACTTATTTTTTACATCAAAATTGTTAGAGAGGATATTATTTTATGAGTGCTTAATCAAACGACGATGCAATTAGAAATAAAGAGAAAGGATATATTTTTAATTTTTTAACCCTAAGAGAGAGAAAGAGTACTACTGAAATAAAATATAATAAATACATAAATTTTAAATGACAAAGTAATTTTTTTTATCTTTATCGATAGCAGTTTTGAAATTTAATTTGATCTAGGCATTAATTTTACTTTTATGATTAAATGATAATTGAATTTGATGAAAAAGAAAGATTGTTTTTAAATGATCACTATAGCACAGCAAATCTTAGAAAAATATTCTCAAAATATTTCCTGATGTACTTTTTTTTAAGTAAATGTCTTCCATATTAAAAATAATCTAAAGAACTTTTTATTTTTACTTGATATTATTTTTATTGAAATGAATTACATATTTATTTAATTAATATCATGTAAAAATATGCATGCATAATATCAAAAATATCAGCCAAAGATTCCTTTGAGTTATTTCGATTATTTTCACAATTCAACAGAAAATGTTTTTTCATATTTAGTAATATAATATTTGCAAAGAAAAATATGTCTTATATCTTAATATTATTGTATCAAGCAAAATTTCCTTTTAGAATGGTAACTAAAAATACAATAGTTTCTAAAATAATTTGGGATGTTAGAGAGAAAAAATAATAATAAAAAAGTGTGATCTAGACAACTCGAAAAATATTAAATTGCATTATTGGTATAATTTTCTAACAGATTCAAAAATTTTTATTGTTAAATGTTTAGTACTAAAACAAGAAGATGATGAAAATATTTGCAAATTTAAAAATTTAAATGCGGAAACAAATTGTTTATTATATTTATTTTTGAGCGTTTTTCGATTAAATGAATAAAAATCAAATATATTAGACCTAAAATTCTTTATTATAAGTTTTAAGAAACTTTCTGGATAAATTTTAACACTCTTTGTTAGCTTATTCATTATGATTTTACTTAAAATAGTAAAAAAAAATTCTCCTATTCCTAAGAAATAAATTGTTTTAACTTGTGAGTTTTTAAGAATTGAGATTTTACAGTCGTTAAATTCATTATAAGAATTTGTAATAAGCAAAAATGTTTTTTTGTCTTTTTCGTACACATAAAGATAAATTTCTCTTAAGAAAAGAGCACAAAATAAAATTTATACTCAATATCAAATTCTAAAGTTCCGCTTGGTAAATAAAATTACTAGCTGTATATGTACTAAAAATTTTTAACAAGCATATCCTAATATACGATAGTAGATTTCAATAAATTAATTCATTTATAGATACTTTCTACAAAAAAGTAAAAAATAGTAAAATTCTTTTGATGTCATTATTGAGAAAGAGAAGAGGTCTAAAAATTAATTCTGACTTTTATGAAAGTGTATAATTGAAGGTATAAAAATAATTTAAAATTATTTGTAATGATATATTTTCAAAGTAAAATCATGAAAAATAATATAATTTGACTGTAAAAGATATAAAATATTTGAATATAATAAGAATATAATTTTAGAACAAATTGAATATAATTGAGTAATTTTTATTATTATCAATTAGTCTATTAGAATTTTCTAAAATACTTGTGTAAAAATATTTGAATATACAATGGGGACTTAAATGAAAAAAAGAAAAAAAAAGAATCTGTTTTCTGTGTTCTAAAATAATGAATAATGGTTAAATTTAAACTTATTTTTTAAAATGACTTTTCTCAGACAATGGAATGATATATAATTCTTAAGAAGGAACTTAACTTGTATATTAACTTGTTTTTGATTTGAATTATTTTTGTTTCATCTTAATCCTGAAGATAAATTTCATATTTTCTGCAAATAAAAATCCAGCTTCATTAATATTTATTCAAAAAAATTTTTTTATGAAAAGTAAAATCTCAGAATTTTAATTAGCTGTATAAATAAGGTAATTAAATTTTTTTGGTAAATCCACATTTAATTTAAAAAATTAATTTATTTTTATTGCTAAGCTTAACCAACTTTTAAATAATGAAGTACTGTAAGATATCTTTTAATATTGATCCTAAGTTATTCGTTATTTACACAAAGTCGTCAAACACGCTCTTAATGTCATGATTAAAATATTGTATTATTAAACGAAATCATGCTTTATGCCCTAGTATTTAAATACCAATCCTGTACTTCAATTAATTTTTTGAAAATATTATTTTTCCAATAAAATTATTTCCTCATCTGCTTTTTTACTGAATTTATGAAGAACATTTAAGTCAGCATTGGAATTTTTATAAAAATGTTATATAAAAATTCATTAAATACGAATCATTATAATGTCAAGAATACATTTTTACTTTTATAGATCAGTTATTAAAGATGTTAAAACATTTTAAATAAGCTTAGATGTAATAATTCATATTGTTAAAACTCAATTTTTTTTGTCAAGTGCCAGCGCAGATAGTAAAATGGGGTGCGCTGCTCCACTTTTCCATTAATACTTCATTCATAGAACAGAAATGACAGAGACAGGAGAGAGAAAGTATATCAATGCCCATACTGGGATTCGAACAAAGGACCACCCTATTCGCTGACAGGCTCACTAACAACTAGACCGGATAGGTGGCTAAAATTAGATCAATATATATATATATATATATATATATATATATATATTGCCTATTAAAATTAATGAAATTAAGATACAGATAATACGTTTATTTCTCATTTTTTTGGAAAAGGATTCAAAGCATTTGCAAGCGGTATATAGCAAATATTCAATTATATTGTTTCACCATATATTCATATTTCAATTAAGGTATAAATTTTTACTCTAATGACTTACTTAAAAATGCCTTAAATATGATAACATTAAAGTAAAAATTATTTATATAATTTTTACTTATTTTTAAAAATTATTTATATAATATTTCTTTAATGTTAATTATATTAATTATATAAAATTTTTGCTTTAAAGTAAGAATTTTTTTTAAAATCTTTAATGACTTGCATAAAAAGAAGTTTGATTAATTTCATTTAATTTAAATTTAATATATCAAGGTATTTCTTTACAAATTATGATTTAATCATTCTTATATATTATCAGAGAAATTGTTGTGTTTAATTGTCTGTGAATATGCTAAATACATTGTGCAGTTTTCTGCCAGAATAACAAAAGGTGACAATGAGTACAATTTAATTTTTGGAAACATTAATAAGCTTTTTATTTCACAGTTAATTAGGAATTTCTATTTCTTACAAATGGATAATTAATTCCCTTTGTATGGGTCTTCAGAAATATTAACTATTTTAATAGTTATCTGCAAACAGAGACATTGATCATTAACCATAAATTAAAATTGTAACATGTGTCAGTGAATTACATTGTTTTTTTTGGTTATTTAATTGTATACATATTACTTCGTAATAAAAGGAAAGATATTAATTGTCTTTGATGATTTTTAATGCTTTTATTCCTATTATGTATTTTTACAAAATAACATCACTTAAAATAATGAATTAATAATATAATGACTTAATAATGAAGAAAATAATGATTTAAAAAAGGAAGTACGCAATTTTAAGTTTTGTTTCATTTGTAAAAATTAAAATTATTTAAATAGTGTACACAATGAAACATTATTACTAGATTTTCAAATATGATATTTTAAAACTTCCATTAAAACATTCAAATTTGTGCATTTACTGATGATATTATAATTTTAAGCGGAAACTATCACTGATTAAATCAGTGAAAAAATCAATAAATCTCTCGGCTCTGCCTGTCTTCCACTTAATGAAAATTAAAGAGAATATATGGAGAAGGTTAAATTCGCAAGTGATTAAAGAATATTTATTTTATAATTACAGATTTAAAAATGTTAATTACTTTATGTATTCAAAACGAATCATTAACATATCTAACAAAATGCTATTAACTTAAAAATATCTGAACACCAAATATTGAAAAAGATTTATGGATCACTTTATGTAAATAGGATCATGAAATATAAGAAAAAAATAGAGAAATTTGAGCTCTAGTACGATAGAAAGACACAGTAGAATTTATTGTAATGCAAAGATTATCATGTCTTGGTAACATTGAGAAATAAAATAATAGTCAAAGATTTTACGCTGGAAGTTAATGTGAAATTGATTTAGTGGAAGATAAAAAAAAGTGGTTGCTAAATAACACTCTAAATGACATGAAACTCTTAAAGATAACTGAAAAAAGAAGACAAGATGGTCTAGAAAGAGATTGTCTTCCAGGCTAAGCCATTTCAGCATGTAAAATAAATTAAGAAGACATTATAAAACAAGTTCATAATTAAAGATTGTATTTAAATTAAAATTTTTGTGTATAAAGCTTTGCTAGTATATTTATGTTTTTAAATATAAACTAAACTTTATTGCATTTTACAAATGAAAAAAATAAATATTTTTCGTAAATGTTAAAGAAAACTGAAAAGTCAAAACATTTTTTTGTATATTACCTTGAATGTTCAACCAAATAATATTAAAATTTCTGCTGTAAGAAAAACCCTAATTGATTTATAAAGTCTGAATAAGCCTTTTCTCAACCAAGAAATCAAATGCTAATGAATTGGTCAATGCATATGCTAAAGTGTCAAGGTGAAACTATTTTCTATTTAATACGCTATTATATAAATAAATAAATGTATCAAGATTTGGAAAGTATTTATAATATTTTTGTTACTATAAAGATTTTTGATTTTGTTTAAAATTCGTATTTTACTTAAGATATTTGGCCCAAAAAGGTTACAACAAAATGAAGAATAAAAATAACTTTTTGATTCTAAAATTAAATTTGATTAATGTATAAGAATTCAACTTATTAAAGTATGTGAACTAATATATTATTCAAAAAGTCATTTTTATGGTGATTGAATATTATAAATCTAAAAATTATGATTAATCAAATTGTGTGTCTGAAAAAGTATTTTGCCTAGAAAATTGATATTGTAAATTACATTATTTAATTTATTAATGAAATATTTAAAATCTTTACTACAATTATTACTATATTTCATTTTATTTATTCTTATTTCTTATCAAGTTTACTTTTAATTAATTAATTACAGTTGATTACTACTTATAAATTCTTTAACAATATATTTGTGTGCTAATTAGTTTTGAATACAAATAGTATATTTTCTAATTTGTTTTGAACGCAGATGCTTAAGATAAGCGGGAATAAAAGTCAGGAAAAAACGACTATTTTATTTTTCAAAACTAATGCTTTCTGCTGCCTCACTGCTATTTAGATGTGATTCTTGTTTTGTTATTTATTTAACTGTTTTAATGTATTTCTTTTTATTCTCTTTTTGATTATGTTAACTTATAAAGAAAAAGTGCCATTTAAGCCTCTCTTTAACTTGATTTATTTACTCATCTATATCGGAACTTCACTTCTTCTGAAACAATTAGAATACATGTTTGTGTAGCGATTGCTCTCAGAGGATTGGTAATCTCGGTTTTTTATTGAATCTAAGTTGGACAGATATTTCAATTTGTAAGCAGTATAAATAGAAAGATCTCCTTTCTTTTGAATTTTATACTTTTTAAAAGCTTCTATTTCCTGAATTAGTTTTAGAAAATGCCAAACAATTAGTGAGAATCACGTCCATTAGAACAAATAGCAAACTTATTTTATATAAGCTTTTAATTTCAACTGTTTATTAAAGGAAGTAATGCAGTTTAAAATAGTTTGATACATTTTAAACTATGAATAAGTGCAAAAATAGAAACACTTGTATGGTATGGTAACAAATATATAGAAAATATAATACAAATTATGGAATCTGATTGCAATTTAAGAAAGAGTTGCTTTATATATTATTAATTTATTTCGTAAGATTCTCGAGAAAACCTAATAACATCTGAAAATGATATTATTTATCAAATAACTTCTATGATCGATCGTGTTTAAGCTATTTACATTGGATGTCGTAATCATCTGAAGTATCATCTCTAAGTAATTAGTACTCAGCGGCTCTCTCTTCAAAGGAATGTCGCGGTTTCAAATCCAAAGGAATTGAAAACAGTCGAGGGATGTTACATTTCTAAATTTTGTATGCATACCTGTCAAAGTAATTGTTTTGGAGTTTTCCATCACTACTTCATTGTAAAACACATAAACTTTCTTCAATATATATGGCAAATTCATTGAGTATCAAAAAAGTATTTACAGGTGGTTATTAAAATAATGGAAACCCTTAAATTTATAAAGACTTTTCTGTGCTATGTGAGATTCTCTTTGGTATGTAAAACAGCTTGAATTCACCTAGAAATATATTGATGGTAGTGCTAATTATTAATTAGAAGATTATTGCACTTGGAAATATTGTGTATGTTCCGGGAGAGATGCAGAAGGAAGATAACGATTTCATATTGAACGCTATAAAATGTAGCTGACTGTGTGGGACAAAGTAGATATTTAATTTCACCCCAGTGTTCATCAAACATTATTAGGTACACCCCATTACATGGATACATGCATTATTATTATGGTATTATTATCAAGGATATATATAATATATACTTCCATGATGATAATATCTTGTTGTTGTTGTTGTCGTGTGCCAGCCAGGCTGGCAATATGGGGTGCGCTGCTTCACTTTTCCAACTGAACCATATTTGGTGTGGAGTCCGACTTCCTCAGTACACACATGCCATAGGAACCCGTTTATAGGGTAGGCAACCATTCACACACACACAAAGAAAGGACAAAGACAAGAAGGAGAGAGAGAGAAAGTACATCCATGCCCGAGCCAGGATTCGAACCCAGGTCCCACCCATCTGTAGTCAGGTACGCTAACGACCAGACAGGTTGAGCGGGAATAATATCTTATAATATAAGATTGAGCTGGTGAAATAAAAATTTCATTATTTTTCTATTTAGTGATTTTTTTTATCAGTGTTACGATTGGTCCAGCCAAAAAACCAAACCACAAATGCCCACATCGTGGCAGATCTACCTCAGTGCTTAGCAGCTGGAAATAAGCAATCACAGTTTGAGTAGGTGTTCTCCAAATGTTCACCCATCTTGTTATAGAGAAATATGTGAAAGATGAATCGTCAGATCATACTTTCATTTATCAATAGACTAGATTTGTGATTGTTGCAAAATAAGACGACGTTTGGCATTAACATATGTAACAATGTAACAAAGGTCTTGGGAATTGCCGCTCTGCCATTGTTTATGAAGGTGCCTCCTAACTGTAATCTTTGACATTGGAGAATCTATATGCTGATTGAGCTCTGTTGTTACTTTTGCTGTATCTATTTGCTTTTTAGACATTACAATACACATCAACACACGTTATTCTCTTTCATTGAGATTCCTCTGTACCAGCTTTAATTTAAGCTGTACCAGCTATGAGGAGCAGTTGGGTCGGATATTTCTTAATGTGGAAATGTATATGTGTTCGATGTGGGAGACTAATACTTACCTGCCTCTCAAAGGTATTACTTTTCTTGGAAAACATTGCAGCCAAGACCTATTTTACGTGCCGCAGCAGACTTTAGTGAATTTCGGTTAAGTCGGAATTTGAACTCACTACTTTCTAATTAGGAGAATGACGCTCTTATCAACTGAGAAACTGTGGCCTAAGGAAACATTGTGCATGGGATTTCTAATTCCAAAATCAATTTGTTATGTCGGAGAGTTTTCTAAAACTATCTTGAATAAGCAAAAGAAATTTTAATAGCAGATGTAAGAATTTGATAGAACCAGGATCTTTGCTTATTGAAAATGTCGTTTATCAGTCTGTGATATTTTCACTCACACTGATAGACATACATTCATAGGTAATAGGTAGTATTCGTGGCTAGCAAAGGATGAAATTCGGAAAACTCTCTATAGTTTCCCCCCTAATAGACGTGATGCAGGAAACTGAAGTTAAACAACATTTCTCATTGATCAACAGTAGTTCGGATCGAATTCGAGATCTCATGTTCCGAAAAGTACTATTCTATCACTGGTTAATTTTGAGTCTCTGCTACCGTAAGAAAAAGTGTGATAATGTTTGGAACAATGCGTACAGTCAACACGGCAATCATTGTTTCAGATTCTCTTGATAATGCAGCATGGAGACAGATGGTTATGCTGGTACTCTCAATTACAAAGCTGGATATATTGATTACCAATGTCATCTTTTCAGGTGAGTTTCGGTTGTGTGTACAGCATTCTGATGTCCATATACATATCTGGAGGCTCAAAGGAAAGCAATTGACTAGTAATTGCATTCTATATCATGATAGAAGCTTTTGACTAGGTATGAAGGTATGAGTATGTGCCGAGAATATGATATGCTTATTTATAGATTGAATCGATGGTAATTTGAACTGTGGTTAATACATTGTTAACATTTTAAGGTCAGTGGTTTTGTCCTATTTTGGAGGCCTATGAAAAGTTATCTGTCAACAAATTAATGCAAGGCATTTTTTGTGCACGTTTTGTTCTAAAATTCCTGAAAATAAAACATGACATGGCCTGCATGATCTACAGACCTATCATCAATTGAAATCATTTGCTCATGAGTTTCTTACCTTCATGGTTTTGCCCAGTATGGAAAGCGCATAAGCCTTAGAAATTTATTACACTTTCAACTTTTTCTTTTTATTTTACATTTGTAAATTTCATGGCAATAGTTTATTTTATATGCAGAATAAATAATTCAATAAATAGGATTTAAAGAGCAAAAATATTTTCAATGGGAAATAAGGGGAATGTGATTCAGTATAATATGTTGAATACATTTAGAATATATAAAATTAATTAAACGAAATATAATAAAATAACTATGATAATATTCATTTTATTTTTTCGTGTAAAGAAATTGAATTTTTTAACTTTTTACAAAGGTATTTATATTAATTCAAATTTCTTTTGCTTATTTCAGTTACTTTTGCTAGAAAAGTTCTATTTCAAATATATGGAAAATTTTTTTTTAAGGCTATATAAAATTTTCTCCAACGGTTGTTTGAATCTCACAAGGGTATTTATGTAAAAAGAAATTGGAATAAAAATTTTAACTCATCTTACTTTTGTACTTAATATTGTTCATTTTCATGGATACACATTAGGACTAAACAGCAAGAAAAATAATTTTGAATAAAAGGCAAATCAGAGGAAATTTTCTAGTCTGTTTCTGCTCTCACTCATTTCATTTCAATCTTTTTATTGCGATCAATAAATTCCTAGGATCTGCTAATCTCGATCTTATCTCCGAAGGAAGCATTTAGAAAAGAGAAAGTTGTAATGAGTGAGAACAAATATTTGAAAGGTGATGTCCTTAATGTAAGTGTTCTGAAAGGAACAACTTGTACAGAGTTCTGAAAGAAGTTTGAGGTGATTTTCTCTCGAATTCACAAGCTGCTACATAGGAAAAGATGGTTCAGTGTGAAAGGGAAAGAGAAATTTTTTATTTGTGACGATATTTGAAGACAAGTGAAGAGTACATCTGTTCAATTTTAATTCGTTTTAATGCACATATATTTATAAAATTTTAAAATGGATATGTTCTTTAATTTCACATGAAATTAATTTGAATACTACGTTTTTACAAAAGAGTTTTCTGAATTTTAATATCAACAATATGCTATCAAATGAAAATCCAGTGGAAATTATTGATTTTGTGTCTGAAGTTATTAAGTTTCAAAATGTTTCATTCTCTCTGTTTTTCAAGCTTTCAATGATAATTAAAGTCTAATCTTGTGATTCTCTCATAAGATAATTAGAACACTTCTGGTAGATTCACACAATATATTCTTAATTGAAATCATAGTATGAAATGTTGCCAGAATCTCATTAGTAGAACCTTAGCTTTCATATGTATTAACTAACAGAAATCTATAAAGTACTTATTATATTTATTAAAAATGTACCTAATATTGTTTAGCATAAGTTATGGTAATTTATTAAGAAAATTGTGAGTAGTGAAAAATCTCATAACTGGAAATTAATGTAATGCCGTTTTGAGCAACCATAGAAGAATGCCTTTGGATGAATTTCGTAGATAATGAGAAGGAATAAAGTATAATCTTAAAGGGAACTGAGAAAACTCCCAACTACCTACCTTGACAAACATGCTACTAAGTAGACACAGGAGCACAATATTCATCTATTGTTGTACAACAGAGTGGAGTCTTGTTCCTTATTCGACAAGTCAAAAGAAAAAATTATTCTAATTACTTAAATATTGAGAATAATGATATGCAGGCACTTGGTTCTCAAAAATAAATTCACAAAATCTGTTTAATTCACAATTATGGAAATTATTATTGCCTATAATTCTTTCTTTTATGTATTTCCATACAATGCAAGAAGAATAGTGGAACTCTGCAGCACACAATGCTATTTCACTTTCCTTAACACTAGATTGAAGCAATAACTGTGTTTACAGTGTTAGTACTGTAAACACAGTTATAGCTTCAATCTAGCACTACATCTTTCAAGAGATCAACATTTGCTGGCCTATTTTTTAGAAGAACACTAACAATAATTCATTTTGCTTTAAAAATATCTATTATATAATCTGACGTTATTAACTAAGACCATCCTAAAACTGAAAAACCTCTAGACACCTTATGCCAATTATTGCATAGGTAGTTCAAAAAACAAACATACAGAAACTATTTTCAAAGTATTTGTAAACTAGATTAAAAAAATTTATACTCTTCAATTTGCGATACTTCAATCCCTTCTATAGTCTTTAATCATGCAAAAATGAAAAAATATTCCTTATTGAGCGCTTAAAGTAACAGCAAGTCAGTTTTATTGGTGATTTGAAAACTGTGGTGTAAATTAAATCTGAAATAGATTATTCAATTTCACTACTTTCAAGCAAATGGGAACTCAACTCAACTGTATAAGTTCACACAGAAAACTAGTAAAAAGATCTAGTGGATTAAAGTTCAAAAGAAATATTTTGTACTCATATACTTATTGATATTTTGTTCTAAAATACTTAATTATATAGGTTTGTTTTGTTTTTAAAATGTCAACTCTTAAAAGTAGTTTAAATAACAGATGAGAGGTTAAATTATAATATTCTACTGGAAAATTATGAGAATAATGTTAAAGTCAAAAATAAAATTTTATGGTTCAATTACTGAAAAATTTAAAGTTTTTATATTTTTATATAGCCTTAATGTCATTAATGTAATTAATAAAAAATATACTATTGATATTATAGTTCATGTAAATTATTAAAATAACTTTTTATGAAGGAGTTATTTCATTACTTTTTCGGAAACTTTAGTATATCGATTTGCGGGGAAACATTTTTAATAAAACAAATTATCTTTCAAAATGCCAAAAAATTAATGGCAAAAAAACGTTATTAACGACCTATAATTTTGCAATTTAAAAACACTTTAATGTGCTGAAAGAAAATATGTTAATGGAATTTTAGTGTTCCTATGTCGAAACTTTTGGGAAAAATGAAGTTATTTCACTTTTTATATTACGTACTTTTATATTTAATCACTTTTTATTTTAGATTTTTATATTTTATATTGAAGTATTATTATTATGTTTCAGTTTTTTTTTTGAGCCACGAAGTAAGTTGACGAAAAAAACTTTTACAATGTTTTAATTACATATTAAAAAATTCATTTGAATTAAAGCTACATAATATCTGGATAAAAACTTAAAATTTAATGAGATGAACATTTAATGAAGCTATTATAAAGCGAAGATAATCCATTTTATGCTTTTATTGCCCATTTATAATATGGAAAGTGAAGGTTTCATATGTTGAATATTTTCTTTAGTATGGAAATGTGTATGGATAATATTTTAGTTTTTTTCTAATTAGTTTTGATAAATATTCCACTGGCAGAACTTTTTTTTTAATTTACTAAAATTAAATTATGTGTAGCAATATTACTGATAATATTAAGAAGATTGAAATGAATTTAACACGCAGATGAAATTTAATAATAGTGGTTAAATTGCTTAATGCTTAGGGAACTAATAGTTAATATTAAGAATTTAATTGATATAATATTAAGTTAGAAAACACTTTACATAATTAATATTATGTACAATGTATACTATATGTATTATATAAAGACATACACACACATAGAATTTATAATATATTATTCGATTAAAAACACAAAGCAAATTGTACAAAGGAAACATGTTGACATAAAAATCTTACTTTTATATTCTTAAGTTAAATGAAAATTTTTATATGATTTGACATATTTATATTTATTTTTTATTCATACTCACAAGTTATTTAATTCATATTCTGTTTGTTAAAGCCTGTAAAAATTTAAAAATTAAATTTTATAAATTTTGCAGAGTCCGATAACTTTTAGTTTAAAACAAAAATCTTAATTTGAAAAAAAAATAACATGAAACCAAATTCATTCATTAAAAAGTAGCAGATCTTACAAAAGGAAAAGAATTTGTTTGACGTCATTGTACCTGATGAAAAACATTTTACAAGTCAAATATTTTTTTATAATTCTTTTTAAAACTAATTTATAGTCTAAAGATTTTTTTCACGTAATTTTAAATCAAATATCAGTGATTTTACAGTTTAGAAACAAAATTAAAAACAATTAATTTGTTTACCGTAGAAAAGCTATTGTTATTATGATTGTACACAGTAATTTATTCTTTAAGCACTTCTTGATTGGTGACAAATGCTTTTATCCGTCAAAATGTTACAAAAAAAACTCTTAAATGCTGGAAAGTCACATTCAATAGCTAGGCTGTGAAAAGTGCTTCTGTCCTAAAGAATTTCATTTACTTTAGTCACGTGATATTTCTAGTTATTTGCTTACCGTAACTATTGAAAGGCTACAGAAAAGTACATTGGAACTTTATATGTAAATAATATGATGATTTCTGTAATAGTGTGAGGATTTCATTTTGCAGAAACTTCTTTTATCTCGCGTTCTTCTGATGTGAATTTTTTTAAAATTAATTAGCATTTATTTAAAAATGTTTTTAAATGTCAAATTTTGTTGAATATGCGTGAGTTTTGTTTCTGATTCTTCCTATACACAAAATAATGTTGTGGAAATTTTCAAATCATCCCAGGAAAAACATAATACTTTAAACAGAAAAATGTCAAAAAGGAATTCCCCACCTTTATTTCGTTGGAGAATTTCAACTGTAAATTCTTGAGAGAGAATGGTAAAATACTTTCTGACTGGAGAGATTTCTTAAGGGAGATGACAAACAGCAGTGAATTAAATTCTCACGAAGGGTTTCAAATGCTATGTTTATGTAAATAGGACAATATTATATTCATACAGCAAGAAAAACTTGATTTTAGTTTCGTTATGCACAAAATATGTTATAACAAACAACATAAGAAAATAATATAAGCACAATATAAGACAACAATCATAAATCAGTAAAAAAGTGACTTATTAGAAATGTGTGGTTTCGAAATGCAGATAAAAATTTATTAGAAGGTCATTAAAAAAACTGAAAATACTTCTCAGAAATTTGCAAAACTGTAAAATTGATTGCCGAAAATCAGAAAGATTTCTGTTTATCAGCAATTGATGTGCTTGAAAAAAACTTCTCTTTTAAGGAAAAACAATTATGATGAGTTAATCGCATCGTTCTACTGAAGTGTTTTGTTGAGGAGAATATTCAGGCATTAACTCTAACGATAAATTAGGGGGAAACAAAACAATGCATAAATACATGCTAATTTTACAAATAGTAAAAGAATTTATGAATATCTCACGAATAATTGAAAATATATTAGCGTTTTAGCAAAAACACTTCAACAACCATTATTCGAACTTTTTAGTCAGACAGATATGAATAATGCCATAGTCCAAAAAGGTAATATACGATAAAACACAAGTGAAGGACTTCAGAAAAGTAGGTTTATGATAGGAGATTCTAGAAATTAGGCTCATTAATTATAGCCTTCTTCTTTACAATGTCAAATTTGTGTGGTGGATCAATATATAAGGATAACGAAACAATCCCCCAAAACATTTTTGAAGAAGTATGTAACGCAATAATTATTAAAAGATAAGTTTTAATTAAATATTATTAAATAAGTATTAATTAAATATTATTAAATAAGTATTAATTAAATATTAAACAACAAACGTTGTTAAATATTGGGTTGTTTGGAAAGTCATTTCGCTTTTCCCACCTGAATAAGTTTTTTGCTAGTGAAAACCAACCATTTTATGAGTATGAAATCCTGCTACGACCAGAAAAATGATAAAAGGTATTGGACTGGAATTGACAATATACAATTTAATAAAATATTTATACGCTATACGGTTTTCATTTTCATATAAAACGAAATGATTTTCTGAACAACCCAATAGTAATTGATGAACTAACAAGAATTTTTGAAGTGAATATAGCCAAAATGCAGTAGAGTACCGATATAGATTATATTAAAATATTTTTATATGATGTATCTTTAAACTGTAATGTTATACATATTTATATCTAGTGATGGAGAGGGTTTTATTTTAGTAACATATGCGTTATTTGAAACATATATATGTATTATTTTATAAATTGTCTTATGATTTTTAAGGAAGCATATTATTTCACAGTTATCTTGGTATATATTTATTCTTTATCTTAATTGTTTTATAAAATAGTTATACTATTGTTTCCCGAATTTAACGAGAACTAAAGTACAAGATAATTATTGAGTAAAGCGTTTTTAAAAGCTAGATAACATGAAATCTTAACATGAGAATGCAGGAAACATATTTCAATGAAAATGATCCAAAAGATTAATTTCACTGCTAGATTTTTACTATTTAATTCACGTGTAAATGTCTGGTAATGAATCAATCAATCAATGAAAATGAGAAAGAATCCTAATTACATTACTTGCTCTATTTTTGCAATAAATGTTGAAGTACTTCTCTCAATGGTATGTACCGTTATTACTGCGTATTCGTGATTTGGTTAAAATAATTACACGTTTCTGAACTAACCTATTATAAACAATCTAATGTAAAGAATCACGTAATGATAGTTCACATCACATTGCATTTCATTAGCCTAATTTTAGAAATCCTCTTATAAAGGTTAAAAAGTCATTGTAGCTTTTATTTCAAGGTAAAACTTGACCTTCCCCTCCGAATCTGCATTAAATTGTATAATTGGAATATAAAATGATTTAAATTAAATAAGATGAAATTCTGTACAAAGTTTATGGCTTACATGAGTTTAGAGTAATAAAGAACTTTTGTATGAACTGCTTGCTGTTTTTTACCGTGTTGTTTGTAGTACGTATAACAATAAGGCTTTGTTTATATATCTAACGAAACAATTTAATAGCTCTGATATTTTTAAGATTAAATGCATACATAAAATATATATTTTGGATTTGAATTAAATACAATGATGACTTAGAGTATGGTAAACATAAGTCGATTATTAAAATTAAATACTTTATTTTTTGGAAAAAATTATAAAATAAGAAATCTTCCAGTTACATATATATATTCTTGTGTTGAAACAAATGCATTGAACACATAACATCATTATTTTCCAAATGTAATATAAATTGGTAAATTTGGGCCAATGTCCAAAATCTTTTCCAAAGGGAACCCTGATAACAGAAAAGTGACTCCGTAAAAAATTTTCACATTCCTAAAATAATCCATTTTCATAATGCCATCGGAAAATATTCGTTAGTTGATTTTAATCAATTATCCCATTTAAGTGGTTTGTGTATGAATATCCACGATTTTATTCATTATTTACTAAAATATTCTTAATGTGATGTTAATCTCTTTAAGTCTGAAAGAAAACTGGGATAATTTTATGACATACCATTAAAAGTATAATCCTAGTAATATGTAGATGATACGTCTTTTTATTTTTTTTAAGAATTATATATCAACATAATTCTTAAAATATTAAATATAATTCGAGATTCTTAATTTATATTACAATACATTATTTTTTATTTTAAAAGAATTGCATAAAAGGATATATTTCATCAATTAATAAAGTCTCAAATTTGTTCACTTTTAACTTAATATGTGTATAATTATAATTGATTATTACAAATTCAATTAACATTTTTTAGAAAAGATGTTATAATTTTTTTTAAATTTTACTGAACAAATATATAATTGTTTACATTTATTCTACTTGTAATATTTTAGTATTCTTCACACATTTTGAAATAACGTGTCTATTTAAATAAATAATTGCATTCTAGAATTACTAAAAAATCAGAAACTAGTTAACTTTCCTCCAAAAGAAATTTTTTAACTTTATTCTCAAGGAAAATAAAGGAAATTGTAGCTTTCAAAAATCAAAATATTTTCTATAAATACATTTTTCTGAATAAATCTGAAATAAATTTAACTAAATTGTAGCATCTTTACGCACCACCAACAATGTAATTCATTTTTGGTGAAAAGTGAGAACGGGATATAATATATTTGCAAGAGTATTTGCTTACATAAACATGAGGAAAAATGAGGCTCGACTAAACATTCTCTTCACAGGACATTTACATGAGTACTAAAATGCGAGTCTCTCAAGAAAATTTATTTCAAGTGCTGGATACCGGTGAGACTCATGTTTTACGAGGAGTTCTGTTAAAAGTCATCATTCTTGGGAACGGTGATAAACACCTCAAAAATAAGGTTTCTTGGTCATGAACAACAAAAAAATTTAAATTGTAATAGCATATTTCCTTCTAGGAGCTAGCTACCTTGTTCTAACATAAAGTGTAAATTAAATTTGTTGACTTGCACAACGCGTTTCACATGACTAACTTCTCTTATTTTGGCGGTTTTTATCTTCAGAAAATTCAGGTGAGTTAGATATTTAAATTTTGAGCGATAAGCTGAGCTATTGGTTTTTTCGTTATACTTTTTAGGATAAGAGTATTAAAACTTTTATCAAACATAGAAACATCTTGGTAATATAGATACTTCTTGGATAAAAACAATGCATCGTGCCTTTTAAAATGTATATATATA
>JAPDSC010015348.1:739802-765741 GCA_026290005.1 Latrodectus geometricus | reverse complement strand
ATATATATATATATATATATATTTTATAAAATTGAGCATAGAGTTATTGTTATATAATCTTTTGTTTATAAATATAAAAGAAATCCTTACATATCAGATATGATTATGAAAGTCGTATGCACATAATCCAATCTCAAAAATTTCATAAAGCAAAAAAAGTTTGAACCAGAACAATGTCAGCATGAAGTATCTCAAAAATTTCTTACAAGGGATTTTAATCTGTATCGTTTGCAAGAATTAGCATGGACATACTTCTCTAGTAAAAAGAAATAAGGATTTCAGATATTATTGGTTCCATGATGAGGATCAAAATAGTTTTTATTTATTCCCACTTAAGAAACTTGCATGATAGAAATGATTTCCTCATTACGGAATGAAAGTATGAACAAAGTTTTACTTTAAATAGAAAATTTATGGATAATATTAAGTACTGTTATAATATACAGTGTATAGATGAGATTTAGTACTACGAAAATCTTTCTTCAGTACCATTTAACAATATATAATATAGTACGTTTTAACTGACTACTGACTAAAATTAAATCACAGCATACAATTATAACACCGACAATTATAAAAAACGTGAAATCTGTTAAAAATCTGTGAAAAGAGCCAAACTGTATGCTTCATTTTGCTTTTAAGAATTTTCAAGTATATAATGCATACAAAATTCCATTTTTAAAAAAATATTTTGTATGAAATGTTTGGGATAATTACTACTAAAAATATTTTAAACTGATAAATTTAACTAGGAGGAAATGCTCATTATTTTAGTATACTCCTGCAGTATTTAATTATAACCATACACATTTCTTAGTATTCCACTCTTTTTCTTTATGTTTATATAAAGAGATATTGTATATATAGATTATGTTTTCTATTATTTAATCAGTTATAGCATTTTGTGTAATAAGCATGTCTTGAAAAATAAAGAATAAGATTATTTTAATATTTCTTACCTTTAGAATTTATTTAAATATATTATATGTGCTACCAGCAATCATTGAATTTTATTGTTTTTAATAATACACAACATAAAAATTTATAAGATTTTATTTTTACAATTGTATATTTTATAGTTTTGTTGCAATAAATGACCCTACTTTGAATAATATCTCTATAGAGCTTTAAAAATAAATAAAAAGTTTATCTGCCAGTAAAAAGAAGCTGAAAACTTAATATTAAAGATTGAAAAACATCATTTTTAGTATTTTGAGATGCAGACCAATCAGAATTTTGAAACCAAATATCCTTTATTTTAGAAGAAATTGAAGTGGTTTCTATTGAGCTCTGAAATTCGTAAATGTTGCAATATTTTATGTTTTTTCATCTTGACAGTAAAGAGGATGTATTTTTTGACTTACTGTGAAGTGGAAGGCAAAATGGTTTTTTCATTTTTCTTAAAGAGGTGAGAAATCTTCAAATTTTACTGTCAAAGAAAAAACTATAACGAAATTATAGAGAGCTTTTTGACAATTTCATACTTGCTGAAATATTACTAAATTAGGAAAAATATACCCAAGCTTAAAATGTTTGAAAAATTAACTATGATGTTATAGGTAAAATTATTAAAATTATAACTTAATTCTTACGAAGAATAACATAATTTTTTTTTATATCTATTTAATGAAATTCAAAATCACAAATTATCCTTTTTATTCAAAATTTTTTTTAAAAATTTCTAATTAAGAAATGTGAATTCTGTATAAATATTCTTACGTACAACATTATATAATTTTGCTTTTGATGTGTTCAAATGTCACCCCATGTAGAAAAAAAATTTAATTACACTATTATAGAGTATTTGCCATAAAAGTAAATTTTATTGATATACTTTTTTATTACAAATGCTCTATAATTCTGTAATGAAATATATATTCCTCAAATTTTCACTTTTAAAATGATGAAAGTTTGATGATGATTAAAAAAATCTTTGTTTGTTTTATTTGACATGATTAAAATTCTATTGTGTGTCCGCCGAATCTTTCTCTGGAGTTGCATTGAAAATGGCTATTCGGACATAATGATACTTCCATATAAATTATATAATATGTAAATAAGTGTGAATGGAATGATACTTTTTGGCTAATTTAAATCCGAAGCTATAATTCATTACAGTGTTGTCAATGAATTCAAACCGTAATTAAATCTAATTTGAACTTACTGTAAAATTGATTATGCCGTTAAGAACAGCGTTGTGAAATTTAGAGAGTGTCAGGTATAATAATTTTAAAAGGTGTTGTTGTTTAACACCTTTTAAAATTATCATCTATACTTTACTTTGAGAGTAGAGTACAACTTCATATGTACAACTTCAGATATATCCTTCTCTGATTAAGTTTGCTCTCTATTTCAAAATAAAAAAAAATTAAAAAAATAGTTCTAAAGTATGGGTTAAAAGAGACTCGACTTAAATATTTCAGAAGTTCGGAACTAAAGGGAATTGTCAAGCGTTCCACACTACAGTGGGGTTATTTCTAGATAATCCATTCAGAGGATTTCTCAGTAAAATGCTAAATGCATTTTGAACTAAAACTAAGCAAATAGTAAACATTGTTAAAAATAGTAACCCTCGTTATTTTTCAAACCACAAATTTTCTCTGAAAGCTTCATACATTTTCCCACAGGAAGTTTTGAAATTTTTGGAATTTCCCCTGGATTCCCATTGCAAATTTTGCACTTCCCACTGAAAGTGCTTGTTATTAGCGTTGAGAACAGAATGTAATAAGCTTAGCATTAACTTTTATAAGATTTTTATAATTCTGGTTTGAATTTATGATTGACTATTTCACTATTTGCATTTATGTTTTAAAGTTTATAGTAAGAATGTGGCTTCCAATATGAAAAACATGATCATGGTTGATTAAAAAGAATCCTTAAAAGTAGCAGACATTTAAAATTCTGGCAGACGCCACTGTTATTTATTGTTTTGAAAACTTGCCAAATATGAGCTTTAAAAATTCTTGAATCCATTAAAAAAGGCACATAAAACATTTTAACAGAAATAATTTTTTTACTCCGTATAACTACTTGGAGTTTTTTTACTTATCCGTATAATTCCATGGAATGTTTTGAATGGAATTCATTATTACGTCTGCAGTCGCCTATAATAATCGTCATTGTATTTGAACAAATGTTCTGGTGTTAGCTTTTCATTTATTTTAACCATTTATGGCTGTTATATGGGATATTTTGAGTATTATGCGTAATTGAGATGATTCAAAATTAACTTTATAGGCCTACTTAAAAATTTTCTCCAGCAACACACAACTGAACCCAATGCTAATAGCTGTTTTAGGGAATAATTTTTAATGATAATTGATAATTGTGAAAATTGATCATAATTATTAATTATCATTAATACCCAGTTAGATTTTCACTCCACATAGTTCAAATCATCGTTTTTTTACCACCATTCTCTCCACTAAGTATCTCAATAAGTATTTGACTGGCGTAACAGCTCTTAATCAATATTTATTGTGAACAGGTATGTAATATTAGCTGTAAAGAATACATAAAAATATTTATGTAACACATATTGTTCATTTTCAATCCATATTTTTAATTATTAAAGCAAATACGAATTATTTATAAAATAATTGGTTTAAATTAAATTTCAAAAAAGATTTGTAAAAGAATGCTTTAAAAATGTTCAAATTCGTGACCTGAAAAATTAATTTAATATATTTTGGTATGATAAAGGTTATTCTTTGATTGTTGACATAATAAAGAATCTTGTTACTCATTTCAAGCAGATTCAATAATTTAAAGAAAATAGTGAAACAAATGTTTGCTAAGAGAAACTTTAAATCATATTTCAAGATAAGTCATTAACACTGAACAAAAAAAGTATATATATATTATATCGTTTTTATTATATAAGTATACTGTAATTTTTATAATATGATTCATTTTTCTTATATAAATCATCTTTGTACAAGCATATGCAATCTCGTAACGGTAAAGGAACTAAAATGCTGCATTTATTTTGATGCGTTTTTATTTATGACAACTCACTGTAACATTTTATGAATGCTGCAATAAAACGCATCTTTCCTTAAAAAGTTCTAGTAATAAGGATGTTTAGGCTGATTTTACTGTGTTAAATTGAATCTACAAATGTATTAAAATTATCTAATAAGCAATCAAGTGCAGTTTTGAAAGAAATACCATAACAACTTTGATACTTGAATGCATTTACATTTTTTCTGCAGATTCGTTCTAGATCATTTACTGATATGATAAGAATATGCAGAAAAAAGTAATATTCGACATAGAAATAAGTTGTTTGAGCTATGTACTGCTCAAATTAAGGTTTCTGGCAAATTCTAATCAGAAATAATTTTACTTATTCAGAATTAATTATGATTTGAGGTTAGTTTTCATTGTTAGTTAAATTTTTACAATTCTTATTAATTCATAATGAAAATGATTTAAGCAATATCATTAACAGACTATTAGTATCTTTCTTACAAGAACTAGAAATTAACCTTATTGTTTTGTTAAGAAATTATTTTGCTTATTTGTGTTTTATACTTATTTAAATGTTTTCACTCCTGCATAAAAATCCTTAAACTAATTTTTACTTACTTTAAATATGAATTAATATTTAATTATTATGAATTTTAATATTGATTGAAAATATGACTGCAAATCTCTATGAATTTTATTCATAGTATATAAAGAGCAGCAAAAAATATTTTTAATTAGCCTAAAAATTACTGAAAACGTTTAGCTGTTTGTAAGATGAAACCATACAAATGATATTTTCATTTTTATCACAATCGAACAAAATTTCTAGTTCAAAATTTATCAGGAAAAAAAGAAAAACTATAAAATCAATTATGAAATAAATTTATTTTATAATTAGTTTTAAGGAAAATGCTGAGAAGTAATAAGATATTAGCTATAAAATAAAATTTGCAATTATATAGTATTTAGAAATTTCTATTTTTACATAAACCAAATAACCTTATTTCAACACACAATATAGCTGGAGACGAAATTAGTTTCATTAATATATCCTGCCTGTCTTCCTCATTAATAAATATTATAAATCCTGGATATACCTTCATTTCATAACCACTCCATATATTAATATTCTCAAAACTGGATTCTAATTAAGTTCGTTGTTGTTCTAATAAGTAATTCTTGTAAGCTTACGTTGCTGCACTGGAAGGTAGGGCAAGATGATAAACTCTGACGGGAGTCTATATATATTGTATTCATAAAATGAGGTTCTCAAATATCCTGAATTTAATTTCGAGAACAATAGAAAATATTTCCCTTTGTAAGCAATTTAATCCTGACATTTGTTTCGACTAATATGAACCTTATGTAAATTGCCAATTATGCAAAAATTGCGGGTCAAAATAAAAACAATTATGGCATGTTACATTTGTAATGAAATGTTCAATTTAAATAATTGACATTTGTAGAGTAATAGGAAGCATTATTTGACAAATTTATGAATAGAACTTTAATTTCAATGCCTTGAATTGTTTTATAGATTATGTGTTGATTTCTTTTGAAGGTTCCAAAAATAACTGTTTTCAGGTTCCGCAACCACTCCATACTCAAATAAAGAGCTAAAAGTTTGAATTTTATGATAAATTTTATTATGTTTTTATATAAATATACATATATATATATATGTAATGTTGAACATTATTGTCTCTTAACGTTAACTATAGGGTAAACCATAATATTTAAAGATTGTCTATAGTCGAAATTATTCAATGATAATGAAATTTTGTGTATATATAAAATCTAATGAAGAGATCAGAATTTGTGAAAGCGAAGAAAAAGAATAGCTCAAACTTTAGAGCCAGGACACGTTTCTAATAAATTGTACATTTACAATTAATCCTTTATTTATATTTATTTTTTTTTCTAATGTCGGGCACCCTTGAGCAAGTAAGCACATTAGCCCATTTGCCGCAACAAGGCCGAAAACTGCTACTCATTTTATCGTTACCCGGTGGGCACCTGTGAACCAAGTCACGGAGGTACGAGTAGCATCGCCCACGTCACACCACCATAAACCCGTTTATAGGGCGTGTCACATTCATCCATCATCTGAGGAAAGGACAAGAAACACAGAGAGAGAGAGAAAGAGAAAGTACATTCATGCCCGAGCCAGAATTCGAACCCAGGTCCTCCCCATCCATAGCCAGTTACTCTAACCACAAGACAGGTTGGGCGGCATTAATCCTTTATTTAGATTTCATAATTTTTTGTCCATACTCTAATGAAATAAATCTTACTATTTAATTTATAAACTCTCTGAAGTAAACCATATATTTTAAATAAAATATTTAAAAAGCAACATAATTACACTAACGAAAATATCTTGCATGGATCTTATTCCAGCGTATGAATCTTAATTGAAGGTAAAAAAAATAATTGACATTTAACGTGAGAAAGAAAAGGAACATTAAATTAGCGAAGTGACCTACAAGCCGTCACTCGAGTTACCATACGAAATTTATTTTCGAATACACGACCAATAGCAATGAAGATTAAAAAATAGCGTAAATATTTATTTTCGTCTCCCAGCATCTCTTATAAAATCTAAAATCTTTCAAGGTGATTCTATTTTCAATAGGCACTCAATTTCAAATCAGTATGTCACTACCTTTACCAGATCGAACTTTAGTAGTTGAATTGCTTTACCAAAATTGTAATTTCATAAAAGTTGCTTTAAAGAAATTTCAGTCCTTGAATAAAAAAAAATTGTCAATTGACTGACAAAAATATTTGGTTATTGATAACTTCCAATGTACATATTGTTACGATTATCCGTAGTGTGGCAGAAGAGTTGGCTGCCTCATTCAGCTGCTCAGAAAGTCTTTCGGAGGGTTATCTAGTATTATTATTAAAAGTTTCAAATTTTCAGAAACGTCTTCCACATGATTTTAAGTATTGATACTTGTTTTCACTTCACTTCAGTATCTTTCTCACTTTGAGATTGGTTTAGAATTCCTAGGAATATTTTCTAGACAAAAGAAGCGCACTTTCATTCGGGTATTTCGTTAAATACATAACGAAACACCCGAAGAAAGTGATTGAATTGCCGAATTAAAAAACTGAAAATCCTCATTAATCTTGGCGTTTACATTTCATTTTCCAAAAGCAACTCAATGATGTGTTTCATTGCATCACTTATTCTTGGAATGTTTTTCCACACGGATTCATTTTTAGAGATCGAGTAACTTGCTCAATCATGTGGCAGCGTTGTATGCAAGATGGGACTCCTTAGTCTGGAGCACTTTCACTAGAGATGTTGTATCAAGTCACGAAAAAATGTATCATCAGATGACACTTTCCTGTTCTGTAATTTTCGCGATCCTGAGACTTAATCGATGGGATCTTAGGCCACTAAGATGTTGTAACATCTCGTAATTCATAATTATCTAACTTCACCTTAACTTTAAATCTGCATTTCACAATATATTCCTAATGTTTTCCTGAATACATTGTGAGCAACTATGGAAAATGCTGTCTTACGGTTCCAAATAGCAGTAGTTGAATGTTTTGTTAAAATTGAATTTTAAACTAGCGTAGCTATATAGTTAAATTATTGGGAAATGTCTTTAGCAATGACATTTTGAAAAATCATTTTGTTTGTTAAATCTAATTGCCATCCTTCAATTTCTATTCAACTTCGTCTGTAGACAGCTTTAAAATACTGTCTTTTATTTAATATCACCCTGTATACAAATTTCCGCCGAAGTATAAGACTTAGAAAGAGGAAATAAGGTTTTCAGTTTCTTTATCACAGTGGATCCGATAAAAAAGTAATATATTTAGAAATGTGATTCTCAGACTTTTCTTAAAGCTAACACCTCTAAGGAGCGAAAAACTTCACACACACACAGAGGATTACTGAATCCTAAAAGACAAAAATCTTTTTTTCCTCTAGATATACACTCCAAATAATTTTTGATATAACTTGATACTTTCGTTCTGAAATATATTACTTTCATTAAAGTTAAAATGAGTAATGAAAAGAAAAAGATTAAAGGCTCTTTTTTATATGATTTAATAATTTTATTCTTAATTAAATAATAGAAAAAGAAAGTAAAAATTTTTCTCTAAAAGAATAATATCAATGAAGTAATCAAGCATATCTCTGATATGGTTGGGTTTGATAATTCCGAGCAAGTTTTTAAATATTCGATTTAATATTTTTCGTGTAATGAAGGGCAAGTACTCTCTTTCCATGATTTATTGTTGATTTTGATTTTTTATAAATAGATCTATGATGAATTTTCCTTCCTCAAAGTAGGAAGAATGAAAGGAATTAAAAGTTTTTTTTGATCATAAATTTACAGGTAGATGTGACTGATGTTACTTTGAAGTCATTCTGAATGTTGACATTCAATGTTTGTCTTTGTTTTCAAAGTTTGATCAATTCTTCTTGCAATGCTGCTGTTCAAGTTTTCATAATAAATATTAATATCACAGATAAAGCGACAAAGTATCTTTAAAACTTTCAGAAAAGTCCTTGATTAGTTTTAAAGTTCAACTTAGAAAAATCCCTAAAATTCAACCCCTAAAGACTCAAAGTGTTGATACTAAAGGGAATTTTATTGCTGTCATGCACACTTGACAAAACAGGAAACTGGCTAAACTCATTGCAACCAAAACTCTTTGATTACAAAGTGAATTCTTTTAAGAAGGTAAAAATTATAGATTTTGTTGGGATGAATGAAACTCTTGCTTTCAAGGTTGCAAATTATTTCCATTTAGTTTTGTAAATAAATCAGTTAGGCAAACAACATAAGTCTTAAAATAAGCTAACATGTATCTCAAAGGTACATTTTTCTCTTTTTTTACATTTTTCTAGGAACTCAAACTCAGAATTGAAAAGATTCTAAAGAAGATTATGGGAGATGCTTTTGAAGATCCAACAAACTTCGATGTGTAAAAGCAAATGACTGCATTCAACATTTCGGGCCATACACATTAACGGTAATAAGTAATCATTGAGATCATTAATGGGAATTTTGTTCACATAAGAGGTAAAATACTGCAACAACTAAAGCAAACAGTTACAGATGTTCTTTTCAAGCAAATGCTTTTCATGAATCACTAAATAAACAGCCAAAATATCTGTTACCTCTTTTTTTTAAAAGAGCTTTGATGATAAGGCCAATAGATTTTAATACACTGAACAGCTTTTCTGTAGAATGAGAAATGCTTATGAATACAGGAAATCTTCAAAATTTAGTAATTTAATTTGATAAAATTGCAATATGTTGACTGAACGTAATAATGAATGGAAAAATCTACTGAATTTAGAGACCAAATAATACAGCAAATAAGCGACTTGTAACAAAAGATCAGAATAAAAATATTTTTGTGTCTCAACATTGATTTGCTCATATTGAGCAAAGCATTTTCCATCATTGTTGGAAAACAGAGCACCATTGTTTTAAAAAATAAATAAAAAATAATCAAAAAGTTTTAATTCTATTATTTACCAAAATAATAAACATTTTTGCTGATATGTCATAAATAAAAATCGTGTCTCAATCATTGTTCTCTTTTGTTTCTTACTCATCAAATAAATTGAAGAATTTCTCAATTATAATTTTAAATTTTTAAATGAAATTAACAAATAAATATGAACTTATTAGTAATTTTTATTGTGTTAGAGAAAATGATACAATAGAAAAATTGCTGTTAGAATTTGTAATTTTGGCACAGAAAAAATAAGCTTAAAACAATTTAATACAAATACTTTCCAAGTTACATTTGTTTTAAAACATACAAAAAAAAGTATTATCAATTTTATTAAATGCTCCAATTAAGTTATTTTTTAACATGAGTGAAGCATATTTTCATAGAGAATTAAGTAATAACGCAAGGAAATAACCTGCATTTCTTAGGAAACAAATACATTCTAGTATATTAATCCTTATGTATACATTTATGAATATCTCCTATACATCATAATTACTAAAGTTCGCCTAAGATGACATTAACAACGTTGTTGTAATGTTAAGTGAAATAACATGTTCAAATGTTGTTAGGTAAATATTGTTACTCATATATGATCATGAAATCTTAGTATTCCCTGACAAGATGACAAAACATATCGAAATGCTTTCTATAGAAAAAGAAGTTTAATTTATTTCATATATTATCGAAAAACCATTTCACAGTTATTAGATCGTACTCGTTATTAGAAATAAAAAATGTAAAATAACATTGTATTAATAATGATAAGGAAGATTTATGGTCTTTGATTTGATTAATGATATTTCTTAACATAAATAAAGAAGATAAAAAATCTTTTAAAGAGGGCATGGAAATATTCTGTGTTAAAGATATGAAGAGTTGCTTAAAAATGTTTTGATGATGATCTAAAAATTACAGAAATTTGTAAAGTGCAGATGTAATTCGTTTTAAAAGATTAAAAAAAGGTAACTTAATTTGTTAACAGAAACCTAATAAATAAAAAATATAATAAAAAATCTAAGCCAAAATAAGAAAATTGAATAAAACTTGCCAAACATGAAAAAAAAATTTAAAAGCCTATAGTTTGCTCAAAATTAATGAAATGCGCGTTAATAGTCTTAAAAATCTACCAACCATAGAAGATTTGACTTTAAATTCCTTTAAATCAATCTAAATTTTAGTTTTTTAATAGGTAAAAGCAATCTAAATTGCAAATTATTGTGAATGTAAGCTATTAGCGAATTTTAAAAACAATTTAAGATAGAGTGACATTACATACAAAACTAATAATAAAAGTGTATATTTTAACCATCACCTTCAAACAAATAACAAACCAATAAAGATATAATACTTTTTTAGTTAGCTTGAAATTAGAAAGTATTTTATTTGTCAAATTATAAAAAATAACAAGCTTTTCATTTATAAACTAAATTTTTATAAATCACTTGAGATTAAAAGAATTCATTTTTGATGACCAAATTTGCTTAATACATTGAAAACCATATTTGCTAAAATTAACTATATTTTAAATTAACAAGTGATATGAAAAGGAGCACAGAAATACTGAAAAAAATTATATTAAATTTGAGAATTATTTTTAAGAAAATAATGAAATTGAAAGAAAATTTATGTATGATATATAACACTTCGCTTTCTTGAACTTTCAGTAGAACGAGATAGTGGGGTGGGCCAAGTATTCAATAAAAACCATCTCTTTACTTACATTAAGAACTGTATTTGCGTAGTTTATCACCTATCTATCCTATTTTACGTAAAGGCTAATTAGGCCTGCACTGAAAGTTTAAAGTGGAATCCTAGCAGCTGCCAATATCAGAGTCTGAGTTGGAAATCGAACCTACTTACTATTAAGTTGAACACCAGAGCGCTAAACATTCGGACGACAACTCAGCAAGGTTTGTTTATATATTAATATTGAGCAATTTCACTCACTTAAACAGAATTTTCTTTTATTCTCACATTAAAAATTTTTAATCTTGGAAGTATTAAAAAGGAATTCAAGTAATGCTGATTAAGGTATTATAAGGAAAAAAATATCTCGAAATATTTACAATTAGAGGATATCAGACATAAAATTAAGTGGAAGAGGATAAAAATTGTACTGTGAAAATCTTTGGAAGAGGCTATTTTATTTTTTTATAATTTAACTAATATGAGTATAATTAACAAAAAGTATTATTACTAAATTTAATTTGACTCTGAAAACGAAAATCATTAATTAAGCTGGAATCTTCAAAAATAACTAGGTGATGGACTAATTAAATTAAGTTAATATTCAGCACTAGATATTAATAGAATTAATATATTCCGGTTCAATATTACATTCCCTTTCAATATCTATTTTCTCTCTAGGATTTCAAAATTTTTCTATATCGTTATGAATATAAATTTACTAAGTTAGTTACACAAAACTAAGTTAGCCATATAATAAAATGTTAGTTTTTAAGGGTTTTGAATTTAATTGCTGGAAATAGAACTCATATTGTTTTTGTTTAGAAAATTTATTGTTTTAAAGAAATTAATATATTTTTAATTAAAAATATATTATTTTTTTCTTACATTTTCCTTGCTAATTTTGACAAGATGTAATGTATTGAGCAGAAATCAATTTCTTTACGAAATGAAAATTTCAGGTTCACAAGTTCAAAGCAAAAGTCTATTCATATGTGTTTTTAATTTAGGTTACATCAAAATGTTTATTTAAACACGATCAGTTTTCAAGTATTATAGAAAGCATTAAACTCAATTTCTGTTCAAATGTCGTGATTTGCATGCAAAGAAAACAAGAATTTTACTTTGAATAACAGTAATTCTTAAAATCAATTTCATAATTTAGAATTAAAAACTTCCACCAATTGAATTTATAAAACTTTTGTAAAAACTTTTGCAGGAAGCATAAAATTATTCTCCCATTGTTTCACTTTTCTAACTAATATTTTTTTACTTATTGCCAACAAAAGGTAATTTGTTTTATCTTTTATCATTTCCGTTTCAAATTTTCTTTCAGTTTATAAATGTTTCATTTTAGTCTAGTCTTATAAAATAACTATCCTTTGCTCGAAAAGTATAATGAGGATGACATTTATCATCATTAAAAATTCAGATGAAACATAAGATTATTACGATTATTAAGGAGAAAGTTTGGAACAAATTTTTAAGCTTATCTGATAAGGAATTTTCAAATAATCATTTGTGAGTTAAAATATACTTTCAAAATATATCATTAAATAATCTGTGCAGTTTATGTATAAATGTCAACGCTAAGACTCATATTTTCGGAATTGCGTATTTAAATATTGTGATTTAAAATACATAGCTGTACTTAACAAGTATTTAAAAGCAGATTTCAAAACCTATTCAAAACTCCTAATTATTCAGATCATTTCATAAAAGACTTCTTCTAATAAAGGTCATGACAGGAATATTCATATAAATGATGAATTTTATACGTCAAGTATTAGAAATAAGCATATCATTTTGAATTTAATAAAATGAAAATATACTAAATGTATTTATAAACAGCTGCGTGATTGAATAAATTGTTGATTTAAGCAATTTATATTATAATAGTTACGAATATTTATATAGCATTTATCATAATAATCACGAATAATCATAATAGCAAATAGTCATTAAATAAAGTTTTTTTTCGTAACTGGGACTTCAGATCTATTTAAAAATGCAAATATAAATTTTGAAATAATAACGAGAATAATTCTTAACACAGAAACTATTTAAAAAGATTTCCTGCTACTAAGCTAGCTTTCTAAATTTTTACTTTTGCAGACATGTTAAACGCATTCTATATATCATTTTACCTGGGTTTTGTTCTCTTAGGTCGATCGAATAGTTAACTTTTCAGGTTTGAAAAGTTTATCGCTTTCTTAAGTACGACGAGAATAAAACTAACTTTTAATGGTGAATGTTAGCATGGTTGTTTGTCACGATTAATATTTTAAAGATAACTTTTTAATATGTAAATTTACTTAATCTGTAATTGTCTTTGGATGAAAGTAAAATAATAATTTTTTGTAACTTCTATCAAAATTTAAAATAACTCGTTTATCTTCTTCCTAAGGCGTCATTTTAAGGATATTTAAAAAAATTTATTGGTATTTGGTCAAATTAGAGATAGAGAAATGTAAGAAGTTCAGCATAGGATGAGGGGAGAGAGAATATCTAATATAGACAATTGAACTTTCATACCAGTTTAGAATGATTATGAGGAAAAGATTGTCAATGATGCAAATATAAATTTCGAAACACACTTAAGAGTAAACAAGAACAATCTATGAAAAGTTGATATCAAAATTTAAAAACAAATATGAAAGATGATAAAGCTTATTTTTTTTTGTAAAAATATAATCCCTATACTTTTCTAAATACATCTTCTTGTATGAAAACTTTATTTTCTTAATTTTTAAGCCTAATTTTCTCTTTTAATTGTTCAAAGTTAAGATTATCTATTTTAAAAAATGTATCATACAATGAAATGTTTTGAAGTTATTTACTACATGGCCTTGTAAGTTTAGGAAAAAATATTTTTTTCTAAAATTAATTGACACAGCATAAAAAGTTTCGGAGTTGCTATTAATAATATATTACAAGGTTATTTTTCATTTCTTGTAATTACATTTTTAAAACTTTGACACGAAAAGAAATAAAGTACTAATTAGCAGATAATTAGGCAATTAAAATGTAAGTTTTTTAATTGTTTTTGGCAATAATAAGCTAATTTATAAATTTAAATAAAATTTACTTTCTTAAAACATTCCTATCTTGTATTATTCAACGGGTAATTACTATTTGAAATTATTGAATTGTTGTGAATATACTTAAAAAATCCTCATCATAAAAATTACTATATTTATCAATCTCATAAAAATATAAGAATCTTTTTTAATGGCATTTATAAATGTATGAGTTTATGAAAATAGGAATTTTTGGAATGCAAAATGTTCAAAATGTCTTACGAGGATGCCTACTATTCAAAATATATTCACAAAGATAAACAATTAACTTTCATTTACAATAACATAATTATATTGCATGATAAACAACAATTATATTTTGAGGTAAACAATTAATTTTCTGGAAACAACAGTAAGAAAATAATTTTTATTGCCTTAATTGTTGAGAATTTATTTCTTCCAACTTATGCAAATTATTGATTTATTTGCATAATTGCATATTGATTTATTAAGCAGATGAAAACATATAAAGTTTTATTCTCTTTATTTAAATTTAAAATTTATTAGAAAAGCGAAATTTTTAAAAACATAAAATAAAGTTTGTCTCTATTTAAAAAAAACATAGAAATTTTTATCTTTTATCTGTGTTAGTTACCAGAAATATTGAAGGCAAGAAGTTTCATAAATTATTTTTTTATTTTACAATTCAGAGTGTTGTTATGAAAGCTTAATATTTTAGTTTAAACTAAAAAATGAAAACAAAACTCCTTATCTAAATTGATTGAAGGAAAGTTCGTTGTCGACACAATATACACGTCTAGACAAAACAATTTTTTTGGTAACCAGTTTAAATAATTAATTATTTGTTTCCTACATCTTGGAATTTAAAGAAAAATTAATTATTTTAAAATAGAGTGCATGGTCTTCAGTATTTACGTATATGAAAAAATATAAATTTCACTTCATTATCATACATTTTCTCTACGTAAAAATCCTCCTGAATTTGAAAAGACAGAAATTTTTAGAAGAGAATGCAAAGCAATTAATTTTAGTTTTGAATTGAAATATAGTTAAGGAAATATTATATATAATAAACTATACAATAAGAAATCAATCAAAATGGATTTAATCAGGCATAAATTATATTAAAATTTATGTACTAGACAAAATTTCCTTTAATTCCTAGTGTTCCTTTTATTTGAGCAATTAATTAACAAATAAATAGTTTTTTAAATAAAAGTAACTATTTGAACAAATATTAAGTTATCAATGTCTGACTAGTGTTTTTCAGCTAGGTTGACTTAGTACTTAATCATTTGTGTGAGTGTCAAACTTATCTTAAATATACTTCACGAAGATGAAGGTACGATTTTGAAGTGGTCAAATCAAGTTATTCGATATCCAGTTTCACAAATTATGTATATATAATACTTAAGATTTCTACAGAAAAGTTTTTGCTAAATAACAGAAATACTGTTGCAATATCATTTACGCAAAATTTCCAGCAAATATTTTGTACATGACTGCTGGAACTAAAACCAGTGCAGGTGCCGCATTATCAGATATTATTAAAATGAATATAGAAAACATGAAATATTTTGGAAGAATAAAGAATTTTATGGTGGAGATGATGGTAATTTATTTTTATTAAAATTAAGAATAAAATTTTTAATTTATTGATTATGTAATATTCAAAACAGTTTTATTAAATCATATTAAATAATTATATAAATAATACGTATTTATTAACAAAGAGATCTGTTTATTTAAAATGATGGAAACTTTAAATTTTAATAATAAATACTTGTTTAAAAATTTTGTTTCATAAATCTTTTTGATCAAATTAAAAACATATGCAGGCATTCACCAAAATAATAAAGTAATAAATTTTGGAAAATGAAATTTCTCCAATAAAATATAGTATGGAAAACATTAAAACGATGAAAGCATAAATTTTAAGCAATATTTTAAGAACATTTGTTTGCCTTGTTTTCTACCTTTGTAAATATTTGTTCTTATTTAAAATCCAATAAGCAAATTATAAGATTAAAGGCCAAAGTTCTAATAAGAATGTTTAAGAATATAAATCTAAAAATAACAGCATTGTTTTTCACAAAATATAGTTTAAAAAAATGAATAAAAGGGCTGAAAAAGGAAATTTCAAAAAAGCAATTAAATTTAATGTAATATGTAGAACATGAAAGGAAAATTTTCATTGAAGACAAAAACAAAAATAATAAATGTACTCACAAAAATGATTCTATTGATTTTATAATTTATATTTATTTTACTGTTTTATAAAACGACTGTGAAATAAATTAAATTTTTTCATGCTGGTAAATTTGATCTTACTAGAAAAAGTAATGTTCGTAATGTACGAGAAAATACCTCTTGATGTAATTTAGTATTATGTGAATTGAAAAAAACGCCTTAAAGATAAGTGAAGCTAATTGAGGAAAAGCAAAATATTTAAATAATTGCTTGTGTCATTTTTTACGAGTAAAAGAACCTGTTGCATTAATTATGAAATTAGTTAAGTAGATCCATTAACTACGAAAACTAATTAGATTAATAAAAATTAACTAGATAAAATTACATAGTAAAAATATAAATTTTTCTACAACAAACTTTTTAAATTAAGATTATGTGGAATACATTATCACTCTCGATATTATTGTTTTAGTGATGATGTTTTAATGAAAATGCAATAATAAAATATTGTTATTATTTAAACATTTTTAGGTGGTCGATTGCCGTTGAATATAGATATGAATATTTGTCCAGCAGAGAAGCTGATAAAGTCAAGTAGAGAAGCTGTGACGGATTAGAAGTTGTAAGCGACAGGGATACTGCACTGGCGTTAATAAAACATTCTAAAATTTCTAATAGAATTAGAATCGGTAGTATGCGTCGTAATACAAGCGAGGAATATTCTTTCTCTAAAAGGTTAGGGAAAGACATAGATATTTAATCTTACTAAACATCTTGTTTATATGTGTTAGTATGTGTTGAGAATGTATTGAAATTTAGTTTTCAATTAGCATCTCTCTAATTGACATTAGAAGGAACTGGCTTCTCTTAAATTTTTAAATAAATTAAATCTTTTGAGTGAAAATTTCTGACGAACGAATTTAATTCATTATAGAAGACGTTTTTTCTATTTTAGCATGATATATGTAAAACCAAATACGCTTGCCATGAGTCAATTCAATAAGAGATCATTAATAATTTGTAATTCAAAGTTCATTTGTGACATATAAAATAAACTTTAAAGACACTACTAATGACAAAAGAAATATTAACAGGTATACCTTTTAGTAAAATGTTTTACATGTATTGTTGTGAGTCATGTTTACTGTAAAATAGTATACCAAGCAGCATACTATGTTCTTTCTTATGACGAAAACCAGTTCAGGGTTTTCAAACACGTATAAAAGCTGGAAAAAGAAAATCTAAAATTTCGAAAGGGAGAAATATAATACAGTATGAGTTTTGAAAATCTTCATCAGCAGAAAAACGAAGATTCTAATCTACAAAAGATTAATCAGACCCGTTCTCACCTACTCCGCGGAAACTTGGGCAATGACAGAAAAAGTTAGAGATACCTTATCTTTTTTTGGAAGAAAAATCTTGAGAAGCATTTTAGGTGGTAAAAATGTAACGACATCTGGAGAAGAAGAACTAAATCTGAACTTTATAAGTTGTTTATAGAACCAGATATAGTCAACTACATAACGATTCAGAGAATAAAATGATTAGGCCACCTGCGCAGGATGGACGAAAGGCGTACAACAAAAAAGATCTTTTGGGCCAGACCATTCGGCACCCGAAAAAGAGGGAGGCCTAAACTCAGATGGCTCGACTGCTTTGAAAAGGACTTGACAACTTTAAAAATTGCGAACTGAAGGTCTCGGGCCACGGATAGGAGATCCTGGAATTCGATACTGCGGAAGGCAAGGGCCCATCCTGGGCTGTCAATCCACTGAAGAAGAAGAGTTTTGAAAATGAAAAAGTGTAGTAAAAGAATGTCATTCAATTTGTTTGTTGGTTGCGGTGGAATTAACGTCGAATAACGTATGTAAATTTTGGTTTTTATCTTTTAAAGATGATGGTTTTGATAATAATGGTAAAAAACGTAGCAACACTCCAATGAAGGGTCAGCTTAAAGATTCGCAATCATTATTCAATAAAGATGCATCTCAATTACAGAAAAAAGTTGTTGATCAGTAACAAAAAATCATTACAAATCTCTTACACTCACTGTAAAATATTTAGAAGGCAGGAAGCTGGATGCAACATGTTTTGAGCCAAATGAACGAGAATGAGCTTATATTGAAATGCATAAATTTATTTGGCATCCCAGAAAAATCGTTCCCAAGAAAATTGTGAGAGAGGATAAAAAATGGACTGGCGATGAGACAATTCAAAGTATAAAAATGTTCTTTGCATATGATGATACATGATGGATGTACACTGTCACGAACTATTGGAGACATGTTTCAAGGTAACTAATGAATAATATATAATTACTACGATTGAAACAAAAAATCACTAAAAAATTACCATCAACTTGAAAAAGGTTTCTCATTGTGAAATAATGTGGTGATAGAGTAAAATAGCCTATGTATTGATGTTCGTCTATGGAGTTTTAAATGAATTTTGACTATGGCTCTTTTTCATCCTTTACTTATTTGTTTCAATTCACAATACCTCAACACATATAAAGCTCCGGATAGTTGACAAAGTACTAAAATGAATTGATAATCGCATGACATAAAGAAAACAAGTGGTTCTGCACTGTTAATATTCGTCATCTTCTTGACCAATGGTAAATGGTGTTAGATAATAATGTAAAATATTATGATGAAAAAAAGTATTGTATTATCAGCTCTCGGTTACTTGTTAATTTCTCAGAAATAAGCCTTTTAACTTATTACAATATTTGATATTTATGAGTAGAAAATTTATTACTATTGGCCTACTGAACACAGCATGTACTATTTTTAACAGGTTTATACTTCAAGGAACATTTTATTGCTAATCTTTTGTTTAAAATTAATTTTGATATTATAATAATTGGCGTAAGAAGATTTCTAAGTTGAATTCAAATGAGAGCTTTACAACTAATTTATTCTTTTTGTAAAAGTTGATTCGGTATCACAGAAATCAGATACTGCAGAAACTTGAAATAAAATTAAAATTTTCTATCTTAAGATTAGAATTTTCTATATTTAAATGTAAATGATGATAAAAAATTTTAATAATGAAAAGCTTCATAAAAATAAAGCTGTCAGTTTATTTAAATAATTGTAAAAAATTGATTTTTAATAACTGAGAAAACTATAAACTATATTAGAAAATGTATTTAAATTTACTTTAAATTTCTGATTACTTATGTATGTAAAATCATATTTATTGCTTCAGATTTATGTATTACAATTGTTAAAGCTTGAACATAAAAATATGAAATGAAAATATGCATATTTTTATTTAATTCTATATTATCTTTATACAATTTTGTTCTCCATGAAATTCGATTACTGTAGAAGCAATTTTGGAAATTAACTTTATTTTCTGGAAAACTTCTAGACAAGAATTACACAAAAAAAAAAAATATTTATAAAATTTCTTGTTGATGTCAGTGCGTATGATGTATTGGTTTAGCCTTTAGTTGAATATTTTCTGGAATATTTGGCATTATGATAAATTACTGTATATTACAGTATTAGAAAATCATGGATTTCATTTAAATATTGTGCCTGTTTATCAGTGTCTAAAAACTATTATGTTTAGAAATTATGTGCCTATAGCTAGTTTGCAATTTGATGGTATTACCTGGTCTTAGATATGTAGATTTATTGCAATATTTAGAGATTCATGCTTGATTTCTGATTAGAAACATCTGTACATTTCCTTTAAATGCTGAGAGCAAGTATATAACTTTGAATTGTTCAGTAAACATAATAATATCGTAATTAGTTGAACATCATTTGTGGGAATATTGGAGCTTCACTCTCGATTTCCGCTATGAAGCATTTATTTATTTTCTTAGTGTATCACCAATGTGTATACCAACGTTATTTGATATGCGAGAAGGAAATTTAAATAAGGTGTTTCTTTCGTTACGTATTTATATGAAGATATTGTTCATCAATATTATACTCTATTCCTTTTTACATATAAAATCTATATACATCCAGTTGTTTGAAATAAATCTTTTCTAAAACTAGTTTTAATTCAAATTCAATAAGAATTTTAAGTTTTTTTCCTGGAATAAATTGAAAAAAATGTAGTTTTTTTTAAAAATTTTTTTTAAAATTTTTTAAATAAAGTGGCAATATTTGTATTGTGGTCAATCAATTTTAAATCCTTTAAATTTAATATTTTTAAATTTTCATTATTTGGAATCACTATAATATGAAAAAATTAATTTAACCTCCTTCTAATTCTACACAGAAACGCAAATGTTGTTTTCATCTGAAATAAAGTCCAATGAGTTACGGTTAATAAAAAATTGCAGTTTTACATAAATTACCTTTGTCTTAAGAAAACATTTACGCTAAACACTGAAAATTTGAATTACTCACAATGGTAAAAACTGATATAAGCTAGCACCAAAATATGTGGAAATAATTTGCCATTCCACATTTTGATGGCAATTTATAAAGAATATCATATTAAAAATGTCATATTCTTTAAAAAATGAATGAAAATTTTCATTATATATATATATATATATATATATATATATATATATATATATATATATATATATATATATATAAGTGCTTAGTAATGCTGAATTTCAATAATATTTCTTTTTATAAAAGATTCTATAAAAATAATGAAATATTGCAGGCTTCCCTCTGAGTACATGATTCTGTATTAAAAAAAAATAAAATAAAATAAAGATATTTTTTTTTTGTATTTCAGCAGCATAATCAACAAGCGTGAAAGCAAGATGAGAGCAAGCATGAAACTGTTTCCTTTAGAAAATATTCTATAATGGAGTATTAACTTTTAATTGATACAACTAAATCTTTCTGTGCCAGAAAGCAAGGTTTCAAATCATGTATTTACTTTGTTTCCTCTTATTGGATGGATTATTGTAAGGTAACTTTGTATTTTTTACTATCATTTTGTGCATATATTCTAAGTCTGATATTTGAATCACCTATTTTCTTTATAGAATTTGAGGATCCTCTATTCTTGTTGAGTCTGATGATCCCATATTGAAAATAAGGCTTGAATTCTCAAAATTTGGAAATAAGGATTGAATACAAAAGATCCTAAACCTGGCTTGCTACCCTCAGAGGTAAAACCTTACTTGGAGTACACTGTGAAATGAAATTTAAAATAAGTCTTTTTCAAATATCCCTAGAGGACTGATAAACAGTCCCCAAAACTTAGATAAGTAGAATGTCTTGAAAAAGTATAATAAATAAAATTAAGGTAAGATTTTCTTTAACATTTCTCAGTACAAAGATTTTTCTGTAGAACTTGTTGAACAGTTGAGTCTTTTACCATCTTGAAAACATGGACAGTGTAAATGCAGATGTTCAAGTTAAAAAAATAAAGACTTTGTATTAATGAAAATTAATATCAAGTTTTCTTGCCTTGTACTTGTACGTAATGTGTAGATATAGGTAGAGTTATAACGAGTTTTGATAAAAGTTTTGAGTACAAAATCGAATTTTTTTTACTAATAATGTATTTGCTTTAATTACTAATTTTTCAGTCTTGTAGAATATGCAATAATTTTATGACTAACATTTGCATTATTGTATGGTAATTTAGCTTTCCCGTACGTTTTAAAATTAAAATTTTTGAAACATATAATTTTCATTATTTATAGACAGTTTTTAGTTCTTAGTATTTAGAATACGTTTCCTTATTTAGTAAGCGTATCTGTTTATAAGACTATAGGGCTTCCAAATAAATTTCTTCTGTCGAGTGCCAGCAAGGCTAACAAATGTCCCACGTTTTCAATTGAACCGTAATTTGCTGTGGAATCCGACTTCTTCAGTACTCTTATGCCATAGACATCTGTTTATAGGGTAGGCAACCATTCATACTCCATTCATACAAGGGAAAGACAAAGACAGGAATGAGAGAAAGTACAGCCATTATCCAGTACAACCAACATTCGAACCCAGAACCTCCCTAGTCGCAGTCAGGCACGCTGACCACTAGACAGGTTGGGTGGCTCTTCCAAATAGATGCTCGTACTAAATGAGTTCATTTTGGTTTCTACATTTATAATTCTAGAGAGAGCACGAGACTACTCATTATCGTTTCTTTTCGAAATAATTTATTTTTATAATTGAGCGAAAGTCCGGAATTTATGTAGCTAACTTACTATTGATATTTACGTAATGTAAAATGGTTCATAAAGTGTTGTACTAAAATATGCTAAAATCAATCTTTGCCTAATTTATAGGAATTTCATTACAATCCTCGTAAGTTTCAGCAACAAAATGTACTTTGTGTAGTTATATTTTCTTGGAAAGAAAATTCTGGTATTCGACTTGCTCCAGTTTTAGATGTAGTTAGATTATATATAGCAATATAGTTTCAGTGAGATATTAATAGGGTCGGGACTAAAGTATACTAAATGGATAAATTATCATAAAGTAAAAGAGAGTTAATACTAATGAAAATATTTAATAGGACTTTTATAATGTTACATTTAGCCTGTCATTAATATCACATTAAATCATATTATGGTATAAATTTTACTTACGTCAAATTATAGTGAGATTTCACATTTATATTTTTGCTCTTAAATCCCTTTCAAATTATTTGCAGATGTCTCTCGGATATTATAGTTATAAAAAGTGATTCAGGCGTATGAAAGATTAGTTTTATTTTTTCTTGTGAGATAAATTGTCTTCATGGAATGAATCTTTTGAAGAAGAGGAATTATACATAGATTTTTTCTATTTACATATTTTGTAAGTCGAGAACAAATTATGCACGCTTTAATAGCTTTATGACTGCTATTAGTAACAACTTATTTGCACACTTTATGAGCGCCATAAAGTACAGCTTAGAAGACAGCCATGTTACCCACATGTCTAATGAATGGTTTAGCCAGATCATGAGCCTTGAATCAAGAAATGGGATATTTTGCAAGGCATATTGTCTTGCAAAATATGCCATTTTTTGATTAATGTATGTATGAACATTTCAATGACTTTTGCAACAAGAATTTTGTTTTCAGTGACGATAACTTCAACTACTCTTAAAGCTAAATATGACAGATGATTCTTCAAACATATGATCAACGACTTACCGGGACACAGAAACAGAGTAACGTCGTGTTTTCAGATGAATTTCAAATTTGCTTACAACATTATGACTGTCACATCCATGTTTAGCAGCTCTGAGTAGAAAACAACAGCCAGCTTGCAATAGACGCTATTGTACTGACCGATAATAATTATTTATAACAATTAGTTTCATTAGGTACATGTTTCGGTCACCTCTTGTTTCCAACGACGATACATTGAACAGTGGTCATTAAATTTCTGTTTCGTTAAAGTTTGAGGCTCTACCATTCATTGGAGTCTAGTGAAATTCTAGGTTTTCGAAGGATATTATATGACCGCAAGTTGCGAATATCGTACCAACCTTCCATGACACAGAAAATATTCAGATGCTTCCCTGGCCAGGACATTCTCCGTGCCTCTCAAAATGGGAAAACTCGTGTGGTCGATGACTACTGAGCGATTGGCCAGTCACTATAAGACAGTCACTAAACACTGGTTAAGCCGTGGAATAGCGTTGAAGTTGCATAAGACAAATCTATATTTTGGTACCATCCATGGCCAGGTATATAAGTGTTAATAGTGCTGCCATAACTGCTGGTTATAGATAATAATTTCTCAGGATATATATTTCCAAGTATCTTAAAAAGTTAATACCTTATTATTTACAGAATAATAGATTTCTCAAATAAATATTCTTTAATAATTTTATTTTTAATAGGAAAATTTTGATGAATAATAGCGTATTTATAAAATGTAAGTTCATAGCAGAGATTTTATTTTGATTTCTTAATTTTTCAGAAATTTAGGAAAACTATGGTTTGATTTAATTTTCTGATAAATGTATTTCCATTAATGATTAGTGTTTTCTAGCTGTTTGATTTTAAATACTACCACCCAAGTTTAATTGCACCTGAATCACAAGAATAACTTCACAATTATTAAATGTTTGCTTTCTTGATAATTTTATTGTCAGAAGTATACTAGTATAAACAAAATTATACTTTCGTGAAATGTTTATTTTGTCAAAAATTCTTTCTTTTATAATTAACTAAGCGAAGTTTCAAATAATAATCGATTTAAAATAGTAGGATAATGATAAATCTTATTCAAATGTTTCATATCTACGATGAAAGAATTTTATTAATTAAAAATAAACTAAATTTTGTTTAAAAAATTATAATTGAATAATACTATTATAATTAAAATAAATATGATTGGTTATTTAGATTTGAAAATAAAGTGCGATTTCTAATTGCTATCTTTTATTAGAACAGATTTATCCGACTGGAATGAACTAATGATCCTGTCGATTAAACTTGACAAATTGGACAAAGAAGGACGGCGACTGACTTTAGTTTTCTAACACAGAAAATACCAAGTACTTAAAGTCTAGCGTTGCTGCACTATGCTCATTACTATTGAAACGAAAGTAAATCATTGAAAAATAAAACTATTTTTCCTGCCATTAAATGGCCTTTTTATCTACACATACATTAAATAAAATTTAGTTTTTAAGTAATATAACTAGAACATGTATTTAATAAACTAATGTGAGATAAATAAGATTTTCTGAATTTGTGAAAAATATGTAATTCCAGCAGTACATATATGATACACAAAATTCACATTGCGCACATATGTATAATATATTATCCGAATTGTGATATCATTTATAATCTAACATTTATTTAAATGCATGCATATTTAAAGCTGTATACATCACTTTTGACATATTTTTTTCAACTTGAAAATATTCATGTATATAAAAAAATTACAGTTACCGTTTTGAATAAAAAGTTCATTAAACATTTTTCTTGCATATTTTCTGACATATTTTAAGCAAATAAGCAAATTCTTCTTTAAGAATTTTTTTAAAAAAATTTTTCTCTTTATAAAAATTTAAATTACTTTGCGGGAAAGAAATCTAAATATATGTATATAGTCGTATTCTCCTTTATTTCCTTCAGAACTTAAAGTCTTCTATCGTTTAGAATATCAAGAAAGATAAAAATTTCAAAGGTAATTTAAATAATTTTTCTATTTTTAGGTAAGAATGCTTTAAGATATTTTATAAAATGTTAGTTTTTATTTATTATTACTTGCTTTTAGTATTTGTGATGAAATGTTTTATTGTAGATTTATATTTATTTTTTTTTATTTCTTGAGAAAGTTTTAAATGTAAAGGCAAAACTAGAGGTTGAGTTTTGCCAAAAAATTCCTTTTTATTTAATTTCTTTAATATGTATAGTTGTCTAGTTATTATACACACACACATGAATAATACACATTTCACTACAACTTACTTTTAAATATTAATTTTGTAATTTATAGAACCTAGACTCGCATTCATTCAAAAAGTGACTTACATGCTTATTTTTAATTGAATTCACAACTAAAATATTTCCTTTGGTATAATTAAATTGAATATGTTATATTTTATGTTTAGTATTAATAAAAATGACTTCAATTTTAATGAAGACTTATTGCCTA
>JAPDSC010015348.1:717858-739792 GCA_026290005.1 Latrodectus geometricus | reverse complement strand
CAAATAATTTCTATCCATTTTGCAATCCCATGAACCAGTTTTACAATACTTAATTGGTAATAATCATAATATCTAATAATTGATATCATATATAACCAGTATTATATATAACTTACATTGATTATATTATAATACTCATTTTGACAATTACAAGTTATACATCAGATATAGAAAAGTGTTCTTTATTAAACAACGAGAGTATGTTTCAGAAATTAATGATAAGTTAAAAATTACCAGAAGTTCCATAAAATTTTTAACTGTGTAATTACCTACATTTGAGTTTATAATCTGGAAAAGATTTATTATTTTGTTATCATATTTCTTTGAATTGAAGTCTTAGTATTATAATATTTCCTTAAAGTGAGGTCCTAGCATTATAATAATTCTTTGAAGAAAGATGACTACGGAAACTTTTTTTGAATTCACTCTCCTTATAATATTTAGTAAAATCTCTTATTTTAATTATTGTTTTTAATTTTTATAACCTAAACGATAAAATATTACTTAAATTTAAGGGTTTTCTCATACCTTTTAGAAGCTTTATCAGATCTGTCCTCACCGATGCTTTTGAGACTGGAACCTGTCCCAAGCTGATGAGAGAACATTCGCTGCCTCTGAGAGGAAGGTTCAACGCTCCATATTTGGTGGTGTTTGCAATAATGGAATTTGGAGAAGGAGAACTAATTCTTATCCTTACAAGCTATTGAGAAAGCCGGACATTATAAAGTACCTTAAGATACAACGTATGAAATGAGCCGGATATATAAGAAGAGTGAAAGATGATAGAACAACTGAAAGAATCTTGTTGGCTAGGCCAACTGTAATTAAAAAAAGGGGTAGATCTCGACTGAGTGCCTCCAATGAGACTTACATACAATTAGGGTCAAAACAGGAAAGCTGTGGCGCGTGCAGAAGGAATGAAGGGCACGGCCTTCTTGAGAAAGCCAGGGTCCAACCAGGACTGTCGAGCATCAACAGAATGATGATGAATTGATGAGAGTTTAATAATGTATTTTTAAATATATTTTATAGTTCATGCTTATGAATTCCCCATCGGAAGTATAGATGTTTTACAATGCATCGTATTCCCTTTTAATAAGTCTTTTAAATAATAAGACCTGTTCGAATTAGCCAGCATGTAGATCAATTTATGTAACCAATTCAAATCCTAACAAAATTGTATTCCTTTTAAGCAAGTTATATTAACATAAATAAATTAAATCGCGTAACTTCACATGAATAAATATAAATATATTTATATTAGTGCAGGTATCCATGAAATAAAATAATGGTTTACATAGACTGTTTCACATAAAATAAATTTTAAGTTTCGTGCGTATTGCATTGAGGAAATTTTTATTTAAAATTAACGTCACAAGTTAAAGAGTGATACGATACCAGTTTTTCAATCAAAAAGTTCTTTAAATGATTTTAAATTACTGCCACTAATAGAAACAAGAACATTTCTACTTAATTGATTAACACTAGTAAAATAAATAATTTTAAATTACAATGTTACAAATTAAATTATCCATTTTTATATCTTCTCTCCTGATATATTACTTTTCGGAAAGTAGCATTTATTTCTAAATAATCTCTAACTGATGAAATATTTAATTTTTATTTAATTTAACGCTGTCAATGAAAACGTGTAATTCCTAATTGTTATAAAGTTTCTTCGAAACATCAAGGTAATAAGCATCAGGTAGTGTAAATTTGGAAATATAAATAGCAGAATTGATTGTATATAATTATTTTTTTTTAAAAAAAGCTCTATTTACATTACAAAAGAATTTATGAAATAGAATAAATCTCTAAAGATTTTAAATGATTAAGAATATGCCATTCATTCATATTTTTTCAGAATGCCTACTTGAGCACTTTAATTTAATATATCATGAAATAATTTCATAAAGAACTGAATTTTTTCAGCAAAATGTATTTTAAATTTTTCATTAAAGCAATTTAACTTTCTTGATGTAAAATATGATATATTGTATGAATTAAAGAAGCAATATTAAAAATTCCTTTAGAAATACAATAATTTTATCATTAATCAGCGCATGTAGAAAGTAAGGCATTATTAAATGAAACTATCCTTTTAAGTACATAATTTATAGTTTTTTTACTAACTTATAAAGAGTTAATTTTAATAAAATCCAGTGGTGTTACTCAGTTTCGAATCATAAATAATACATTTTTTCAACAGTAAAATATTTCCATAGTTTTACAAGTTTAAAAAATATTTCTGCATAAAATACCAATATTTTATATGTTTAACTCTAGATTTCTTACAACGTGTGTATTTTTTCATAGAATAATAAATTCGAAATTTCTGAATACGTTATTTCTCTAGAGAAATAAATCTCAGAATTTAAAGCCATTCGAGGAATGTTTAAAATAGGAGTTTATATAGTGTAACGATATCATGAGCATAAGATATCCAATTGTTTTAGAGAAACATTTACGACTCGGTATATTTTACATATTCTCATTCCTATCAAGAAAATAAAAAACAGACTTCATAAAAACGTATAAACAAGATCTTAAGTTTGATCATTTCACGAAAATCGAAAATCCAACTTTATTTTATACTGTGAAAAGTAGGTCAAGGGAAAATTCGATATTAAGTTGAAAATGTTGATTTTATGAAGAAATAATTAATAAATAATAAATTAAATCAATCTAGTAATAATTAAATCAATCTAAAATATATTTGATCATATTAGTCTGTTATTTCTGTATGCACGAAGTAATTTCAGGAATTTGATGATGTCTTGAAGAATTATGTTAAATATAATTTTACGCAAAAATTGTTTTTATATATGAATATAATTCTGTAGCGTAGTGGAAAATACTCTTGTTTGGCAAACTAAAAATTTAGAAATACAATTCTGCAACTGTTAAGCAACACAAGACATGTAGTTACAGATTTTCAAGACAAGTATATGGCTTGTTGTCGTGTGTCAGCCAGGCTGCCAATATGTGGGGCGCTGCTCCACTTTTCCAACTGAACCATATTTGGTGCGGAGTCGGACTTCCTCAGTACGCACATGCCATAGGTACCCGTTTATAGGGTCGGCAACCATTCACACACACACACACACACACAAAGAAAGGACAAGAAAGAGAGAGAGAGTACATCCATGCCCGAGCCAGGATTCGAACCCAGGTCCCACCCATCTGTAGTCAGGTAGGCTAACCACTAGACATGTTGGAAGGCAGTATATGGCTTAAAACAATAAATTATTTCTGGTTGTAATATGAAAAAGTGTGTTTGTTAATATTGCTAAGAACCAATCTGTAATTTAGGAATTTGTAGTAAATAATGCTCAAATGCAAAGTAAAACATTAAACATGTGATTTGTATTCAGATTAATATACATGAAAAATTAATATAAATGAAAAATAATGCCATACCATTTAAAGTATTGGCTTAAGAAACAGTAAGAATTTATTTTTTTGAAATATTAGGATTTAAATTCAAATATTAAAAGAAATTCTTTATAATTATTTATGTGTTTTTAGAATTGAATCAAAACAAAGCTCTTAAATTGAATTAAATTATTCAAATAATATTAATTAAAGCAAAAATGGGAAACTGAATGGCACGCTTTTAAGTTTCACAAAATTACTTAATTCATGGAAATTGCTCAACCTTTATGTATGACACTTAAATTACTCATTTAAGTATATAATTTATAGATTAATCAGAATTTTAAGTTGTAATAAAAAGAAGATGAACATTACTACCAAACTTGCCAACAATAAAATTTTGATATCACTTTGCTTTAACCATACGTGACCGAAAAATTGCTTTAAAAACAAACCTATTTTTGTGCTCATTTGAAAAAAGCTCATTAGAAAAATTGTAGCGATTTCTTTTGTCACTATGTGTTTAAATTATGAGATTAAAATAATACTTTTTTATATTTGTATGTTTTTAATCTATTTTTGTAATCTATTTTTTATATATGTTTTTGACGTTTTCTAAATGATATTAAATAATAATCAGAATATCTGAAAACCAATATTCACCTCATTAAATATGGACTAAATATTCATTAAAATTATCTATTTGAGATACTTAACAAATACATTTTCATCTGCAGAAATGTAAATTGTTATAAATGTGTTAAATCTTCTTTACAAATTTCAGATACACTTTTGAAATACTTTTTTAAAATACGAATCGCTTTTTTAAAGTACATGAAGTTATTGTTTTCTAAAAGCAACTCTTATTATATGAAGTCATATTTACAGGACCCTTATTTATATTTATGATTAAAACTATACATATGTACTTTTAAATTTCTTTTGGGATTTATCACATTATTTATATTCATTTATTGCACAATTTTTTTTTCATAATCACAGTTTTTTCACGTATTCTTTTATATGATAAATTTCAAATTTCAAGCTTTCCGGTATATCGAGAAACATTTAATTCTTTATATTATTTTTCATCTTTCATTATTTATTGTGTATTTAAAACTATGTCTTTCATAATAAGCTTAAATTTATAATCTTATACCCTTGTTATCCATAGTTCTATACCTTTTTATATTTTAAATTTAAATATTTCTACAACAGGGGAGTATGTAAAATGAAGATGATTTATTTACTATACTCAATTTTTTGTAGTTTGATTGGACATTTGATGCAAATAAACAATTTATTTTACTAATAAATATTTTTAAACAAACCAAATTTGTTTCTTAAATAATCTTTCCATTTGAAATTTGCACTCTTGAAATACCTATAATTAGATTTATTTAATGCTTTTATATAAAATTCATCTTTACAAATGTTTTTCAATAATTAAATGGTATTTTATCATATTTGTATAAAATTATTTAAGTTCTTTTATTTTACATATTATGCTTCCATTATTTAATATACATACAAAACCTTTCGATGCTCCAGAATCCACTATTTCATATACTTCATTATTGCAAGTGCCCTCTAACATACAACACTTTGCAATGTTATTAATTTAAAGACTTATATATACTATCTCATCAATGTTTTAATAGAAATACCGGCTCTCTTTATTATCAAACATTTCATAAAATCCGTTTTTGCAGAAATAGTAGGAAATATAGTTATGCAAGCGTTGGTAAGTTATTTTCCACTTTACCATCTTTTATTTTTAAACTCATTTCTGAGTATTCTGAAATCAGAAAATTCATATTTATTCTTAATAGTATCATTCAATGTAAATTCTATAGAAATGATTCACTTCCATTATATGTTCCCCTTGAGGCATATTGCTTTGTTGTCTAAGATCACCCCATAAATAGTTTAAGCATATTTTTCATATGAATCTTACATCCGATTCTGTTTTTTCGTTTTTTAAAATTTTTTTTATTCAATTTATTTTTACATTTTATGCATAACTCGTATAATTCTTGCATATTCTTCTAGTCTAAAACCTATTTGCTACTTTCAATTGATCATTGATTTCTAGTTTAATGTAAAATAATATTTTAACCACATTTTTGAAAACTTCACTAAGTATTTTTCGTAACTCAAAACCACATATAAGCATTAAGAAAACTCTTTAAAGTTGTATGGTTGAATATTTAGTATCAACAAATATCTCTCATCATTTTATGTAATTTTGTTTTATTTTTAAAATCCAAAAAAACTTTTATTTCATCATATCTAATATATTTATATCAAAAGTTTTTAGATAATTAACAATTCTAATTGTATTTTGTTAGGCTTAAATGTATTTCTATTGTTATCAATTAGATGGTTAAAGTAATTCTCATTACAATGTAAAACAGTACACATTTTTGTACCTAGTTTTGTTTAAATAAATTTGATTTTAAGTTTTGTAATTTCACATTTTACTTAAGTAAAGACTCTTTTAAGATTTATTGGCTGTATAAAATTTCTATTATGTTCCTTTTATATGCATAATAACTGTGAAGTGTTAACATAATCACATTTGCATAATTTAAATGTCAGTTCCATATTTTCTTATTGGCTTCCATTGTTTGTTCACATACATATTTGACATCAAAAATTTATTACTGAATGACTGAATATTTAGAGCATTTAGGCTAGTGATATTAAAACATGAATAAAATTTTATAAAATCTGCTATATATACCTTTGCAAATTAATTCTTTCCTTATTTTAAATTAAATTTTCCTTTCCTTTGCTTAAGGCTGTAGTCATTTGTCAAAGCCTAACATGTAACATAACTGTAATGGCGAAGCTTTCGCATACTCCGTATATTGTATTCCGTGGGCAATTATCTTAGATAGTGTGTTATATTCACATGTCAAGAGAAATTAAATCATGAAAACTCTCAAGTACCGACTGTTATGCATACAGAAAGCAAAATTTCTTATTATTAGATATTACCTGGGGTTCAGTCAAAGACCTATCACTCCAAAAATTGTTACTTGGCTATGGCCAGTATGCTGCATATGTAAATGCTGCATATGTTTCTTTTTAGGAATGAAACCGTAATAGGAGATAGATTTTTCAATCTATTGAATTATAATATTATCAACAAAAACTATTTTCGTTTTTACGAATTAAACTTTAAAAAAACTTTTCAGTTCAAGCCTTCTCTATAAAATATAACTATAATAAATAAGTAACGCATGCATTTTTTTGAAATATTAAGTATTATATTTTTAAATTCTTTTCCTTTCAATTTAAAGATTCAGTTCTCCTATTGGATTTCTTAGAATTTATAGATAAATATAGTGTTGATATCATTTTATTATGAAAAATGGATTGATAATGAAGAAAAATATTAAAAATAAATAATATATGCATGCAATCTCTAATTATACACGCACATTATTTTACAAATTAGTGGATGATCTCTGACATGGTCCCATAAATATAATGATAATTTTAATTCCCATTTAAGAAACAAAATTTTGCAAAATTTTCTTTTGTGAACTCTTTTCCTTGCATATTTTCTTTGCCATTATTTTTAGCATCTGATTTTCTTTCAATTTTTTATATCTTTCGACTTTGTTATCGGCGAATAAAAATAGGTATAGGAATAGGAATGGTAGACAGTTAAATACATTGCTAGTGTTGAAATCCCAGATTTTGTGAAGCAATTTCTGTGAAAAGTCTTCCGTCTAATACGGCTCCTCCTTTACAGACCATGCATCAGTATATAATCAATAGATTCAAATACAAGAATTATATGGTATTTTTGCAAGGAGTTATCATGTCTAGGAATCAATTAATGAAATTGAAATTCTTGCATCAATGCACATATAAATCTAGGCTTGGAATGATATTGCTGGAAAGAAACAGTATTTTGTTTATTTTAATGTACAGGCTTTACTAAAAACACTACAGCAAAAGAAGGAAGCTTAGAGCATTTACCTGATGACTTGAGTGAAGATGAGTTACATGAACTTTGAGAAACAAACCTGCTGACGCTTGAAATTTCATTTCAAAACTTTTTGTTTGTGGACTCAAGTGTAATTTGTACGTAAAGGAAATATCAAATGCTTAAGAACATAATGAATGAAAATGAAATTTCAGATATGTGAAAGAAAAAGAATATGATGTGCTGCCACCACGCCTACAAGGAAACTTGATTAACATAGTAAGATTGATGTATTTTTTTGAGACAATGATAATGAAATGTTTTCTCACACCAAAAAGTGTATATTTGAATATATAGTTCCAAAACAGAAAAAAGACGTGCTTTTTCTTTCCCCAATAAAGTAAAAAAAAAAAAAAAAATTAAAAGGAATTTTATTTTGCATGTGTGTTTCCTATATAGCGCATATTAAATAACTTATTTGTAATAACATTTTATTTACATAAGTTAGAGCATTTTTAAACAAAATAATTTTCAAATCTAGTAATTATTTTCCTATTTTTCGAGCTTTCGATTTTAAGAATTACGTTTCCGGTCTCGACGTATATATATATATATATATATATATATATATATATATATATATATATATACGTTTGTGTGTCATTGAACGAATTATTTAGTTTTGGATTATAAAGGACCTGCAGAGTCTTAAAAGTAATGATAGTAAAAATATTTTTTGTTATGAAACTCTTATATTAACTTCTACATTTAATAATGATTACGTTTAAATTAATTTTTTATTTTTCTTTCTTTTTTTACTTGCTTTTAATGGTCCAAATAAGGTTTTAAATTTGCTTCATATTTCTTTTTCTTTATTAGGTTACATTTACTATCATTAAATTTTAAATAATAGTAGAGAAACAAGTAACCATTTGATTTATTCTTCTAATATAATTATGAAAATTTGACGCTGACGATCAAATATTTCTCATGTATCGAATTTAATATATTAGATAGTATATTTCATAATTACTTATACTGCTATGAATAACTATCCTAACTTTGTGATGATACTAATTTTCTTATCAATCGACTCTTCATTTTTATATGATTAACTATTAGAGCTTTTGCAATTTTTTCGAAATACATTTATGTGTTAAAATTTTTAAATTTCAACTTGTTGATAGAAATAAAAATTCCATTTTGCATTTCCACCTACATGATAGTATTTTTATGAAAAGTTTACAACCACATATATATTTTCAAAAAATGAAATTCTTTCGTTATTGTTATTTATACGACCTGTATTTTTATAAGGACTTTTGAAAATTTTGAAATTAATACCTGGTATATACTTGTTTTGATAATTATTTCTTAAGGACTATACGTTGTTAATATAAGAGATGAAAAATTTCCTTTCTCACAATTGAAAATTTTTAAGACTAAGACTTATAAGAAAAATTTCTCAGTAGCGTTCAAGTTATCAAAGAGACAAAAACTTTCTCTATTATAATGTGTTTTTATAAAAAATTCTTTAAGTTATATATGCATCTAAGTTGAAAAAAAATTCCAAATTATTATAAGCAAAGTCATTTAAAGTACCAAAACAATTATTATATTTTTCAAAAACTCTGTTTATATTTTCAAGACAATTAAAACTTAATATATTTCTTTGTTTTTACTTCCTCTAAATTCACCGAGTATTATTATCACAAAAGCTTAACTTTTTTTACTTATTACAGTTTTTTTTAAAAAAAATAAGCATAAGAAAATTAGTAATTTGAATCTTTATTTGTGTTGAGTTGTCATAATTTATATTTTTTATTGTGTCTATGGTTGATTCTAACATTTATATATTTTCAATAATGTAGAGCTGTTACTACGATGACATACTTATAATGTGCAGCTTTCATTTTTTAAAAAATAAATAATATCATTTTATAATTTAATGATTCATAATTTCATTCTCTTATTTTTGTATGAATGTATTTCCCCCCGTTTTACGACTTTCAAGAATGTTCATTTCTGTTTATATTTATTAAATCCTTATTAATGTATATACATACAGGAAAATGTATTATCTAGAATGTATGACACACAGAAGTGTTTAATATTGCATGATTCATTCGGCTTTTGAGCACATTTTGAGATGTATATTTAATGAAATTTTCGCTGTCTAATGGGAGGTACGCGCTGAAAGGTAAAATTGTGTTTTTTTTTAAATTTTTCTATTATTATACTACTGTGTGTGTTTACAGCAAGTATTTTAATATAAACATAAGCACATATCTTTATTTTAAGTTTATTTGTTTGAAGTTGAATCTCTAATAATTTATCACATATGTAATAAATCATTGTTCTCATATTTTAGAATGATATCTTAAATTAATGAAATTATTTTATGATACCTTCTTAAAAAGTATCTTTTCCTAACCTGATACAGTAAAATTTTGTTAATAATTATTTTAAATTTATTTTGAACATTAGTTATAATTTTAAGATTTTTTATATGAAATCGCATATTTTTTTTAGAAACATTTTTTTTTATTTTTTATATTCTATTTCGATTAAAAATTTAAATCTGTTTACGTCATTCAATAAAATTTAATTTATAACATCTTCAAACACACATTTGATATGAAAGGAAAGTAAACTGTTTTAATTTAAAAGTTTCAAACTTCCAAAACAGTGTCTGTAAATGTTGTTTAAATTAAATACTTACTTAAATTAAAATTTTCAGACTTCTAATACGGTGACAGTGTATGACTGTATAAATTATGTAATTCTGTAACAAGTTTAATTTTTACCATGAAAATTCGCCAAGACTTAATTAGGTCTGATTCCAAAATATTTTAAGATGATATATGAGTAACAGAAGAAACAAAAAACTGTTTTGTAAAGAAATTTTAGTATTCATTAAATATAAAAAAATAAAATTAGAAGAAATTTCTGGAAAAGAATAAAATATTTACACATCGGAACGTTTTATTACCGAATGACTTCTTTAAATATAGCATATGTGTTCTAAAAACATTAAATAATCTTTATAGTTTATAAGATGATTAAAATATTTAATTGTATTATGATTTCATGGGAATTATATATGCTCAGTACCACAGATGTTTTATTTACAAAATAAGCAATAAGAATATTTATCGAATGTTTATAAAAAATACATTAAATTGTTCTGGAAAAATCCAGCACATAAAATATGAGGAGTTAAGTTGTAAAAAATTAATGTGTTTAAAATGTGATATTCAAAACTGATTTACAGTTAAATACAACAGTCTAATTTAAAGGATTATAAATAGTTAATATTAGTATGTATTATAAGGGTATTTAAATAAATTATTGACATTTATACTATATATATATATTGGGGTTCTTTCAATAATTACAATAAATAGTTTAATAGCATATATATTGCTATTCTTGTGTTGGCAAATTAACTATCGTGCAAATGTTATGACAATTCTAGTAATGTATATGTTTTCAAAAAATGTAAAGACGCTACTTATTTTTAATTATTTTTCAATAAATAAATCATAAAAAATATTTTTTTTTGCTTAAAAACATATATTTTTGTATAAATTAATTTCGTAGAATAATTTGAAAAATTAAATTGCATGAATATAAAAATTTATTTAATTTAAGCAAACATAAGTTTGGAAGTATCTTATCTAGTGAATAGAGTGCATTTTACTAAATTGGCTTTCAATCCTTAGACATAATAATTTCTAAAGGTTTACATAATTGTTTGCAATGATTTTTTTGCAACTCCTTTGTAGCTAAATTTTAAGAAGTAAATATATTCAAAAATGCAAGTAAACTTTCATTGAGTATACTTAAACAGCAAATTTATTATGTTTAAAATATAATATTTTTGTAAAACAACTTGATTTTTTTTTCAAAAATTACTTTGAATAATCTTCCATGAAAATTGAATCCATAATGTATGATTATGCATATTTTAAAGAATTGTATTTTAAAATGAAAGAACACTATAAACTATGGAATTATTTTTTTAATATTTAAATATAATGACTAAAAGAAAATGGCACTAAATGTTATCCCATTGTCTTATTTTTAATATTTTATACATTATTAAACATTCCTAATGGTAGATAATGAAAAAAGACTGATAAAGCTGCATTAAGTATAAAAATTTTGATTTTAAATGAAAGGAGCAGAGAGCTAAAAATGCAGCTTACTTAAGAAAAATTCTAATGAATATTAAATCTTTTCTAAGCTTGTAAATAATTCTCATTTACAATTACATTTCCTGTTATGGGAATACTGAACAATAATAAATAAATGAAAATGTATCTCTAATAAGATTCTTATCTACGCAATTTGATTATTTTCCAATAAACTTAGCATAAGAGTACGAAATATTTAACAAGGTAGTATGCTATATTTAAATATTTAACATTATAAATGGTAATTTCATATATAGAATTTCTTGATTGAATACTTTTAAGACGAACATTTCAAATTAAGATAAATATTTCTAAGGAAATTTTTATTTGCATACTTAAAACAAATATTTCATTTCGTTTCGGCGCTCGATAATTTATATTTGGATATTATTTATAAAAAATAACTTATATTTAAATATATAACTTATATTTGGGTTATTTCAATGCCTTAAAATATAAAAAGTTAAAAACATATATAATTAGTGTTAATATTGAATTCTTTTTAAAATCTTAATCTATATTACAGTATTATTCAACAAGGTGAAATGGAGTTGATAATTTATTGTTCAGGTGATATCAATTTAAAAGTATGTTTACTTTTATCTTTGAACAACGCATGATTATTTTATATATACATAAAATATTATTTAGTTGTTTATAAAGATGAATACAACTGAGGTAAATACATCTTGGCAAATGTATTTGCCTCAGTTGAAGTAAGCAATGTAAATATCAAACCAGGGATCTAAGCGAAGTCCCTGGCAACATAACCAAATTTGTTCATGATGTTTTGATGTCTTAAATTTTCTTTGTAATTTTCCATGAGTACAATTTTTGTTTCGTTGATTCCGTTCGGGTATTTTTGATGTTAGAGATGCACCTCGCATGTGGATACAGCATCGTCGAAAATGTCTATAAAATATCAAAAATGATCGAAGTTAACCGCATGTCAGTAGTCGTAACGCGCAAGACCTAAAAATCTACATGACAGCTGTTTTAAACCTTTTTACAAAGTGAATCCAAAAGAAGTTACATAAAATTCACGTAAAAATTATGGATTTCTTTTTCCCCAAACTAATATGATGGGGATATTTTGAAAGTTGGAATAGAGAATCGAACAGGTGAATATAGTTGAATTCATTTGCATGTATATTCAAGAAAATAGGGTATTCAAATTTTGTTTCAACTTAAATTTATATTGCAGAAATTTAATATGTGAAAAAACTTTTAGTATTAAGAAAATATTAAAATGAAATTATTTCTAAGAAGTATGCTAATCAGTTTTCGTGAGTACAAATAAACGAGAAAATGATTGAACCATATAATTTTAAAAGACATTACATGTAACTACAATTTAAAATTATATAAAGATTATTTTATGTACTTTATAAATGTTGGATTTAGTTTTTATATCTATACACACTATTAACAATAAAAATCTCTTCATTTAATTGATTAACTTATTTTTCTTATCCGTCATTAGTACTAAAATGTGAACATTGGAAGTATTCTTAAAAAATAATATTTTGTTTTCAAACCATATTTTTAAAATTCAAAACAAATTATTTTTCAAAGTAAAAGACTTAGAAATTATCTTTACACTACCAAATCTTTACATTGCTATATTTTCTTTACATTGTTTCAGAAATTTTAAGAAATTTTAACTAGAATTAAAGAACTAATTTTTTAATTATTGTTTCTATCTGTGCTTATACTTTTTGTTGCTTTATATTACTTTCTAAATGGTTGTAATTTTTTTGAAAAAAAGATTAATAAACTTAGCGTTTTTTCATTAGCAGGATCACAATTAATTATTACATTATATAAGAGAGCGTTTTATCTTTAAAATATGGTGTTATAACTCAAAATATTTAAATATTTATGCTAAAAAATTATGCAATAAAAATAATGAAAAATTAATATATTTTAATAAAAATGTTTTGTGCTATATATCAAAAATTGTATTCAGTAATACTACAGATGTTAATAAAATATTTATTTTCAGTTTTAAATCCTGTTTAAACTGAAGATGAATCATGCATTAAACACAAGATCGAGGTAAAATATTAATCATTTGTGTAATTAGATTTTGTAGTGTAAATATTGTTATAGATATTTTAGTACAATCCTATACTCTTTTCATTAGAAATTTCTTATAAGCTGTTTGTTCTCCATACTATCATTTAACCCTCATCACATAAAATTTTTGAGTTTTTATGGTCTCTAAATAAATTGTAATATAAGTACTTCAATCCCTCTGATGTATTAATATTTATCACTTTTTTGTATAAAAAAATTTATTTGCATGTAAATTCATTTGTATGTATAAGTTTACCAATACTTATACATACAAATAAAATATTTCAAAATATTAAAATTAATGTCGAAGGATTTTTATGATTATTACCACAGAAGGATTAATAATTGTGTCAAACAATAATAAAGTAATAAATTAAAAAGAGAAATAATAATTTTTGCCAATTGCTTTGAACACTAATTTTGAGATTTCAATTAAAATTTTTAAAACAAAAAAAATTAATGGTTATTGGCAAAGAAATGTTTTATTCTTTTAAACCATCACACAAATGTCTTTATTTTTCAGTTAGTGTAGGTTAAAGTGGAAAACAAAATGCAGTTAATGATTGTTATAATTATATTACATCATTATCATGTAGATAAAAAGTAATTAATTTTGAATAATTTACAATTTATACATTTATTGGTAGAACTTGAAATTACATTATACTAAAATGTTCATTGTATATTTGCTGCAAATATAAATATTGTTACTTTTAAATATAATTTGATAAGTTAATATACACTTCAGGTGTGTTTAAGTAATATTTGATAAACTTTAGATAAGTTATGCAGCATAAACTAGTAAGTTATGCAGACAACTGCATAAATTCTTGAATACGCTAACAGCAAAAAAGGAGCTGTTTATGAAGAGGAATTGGGTTAAGCTTTAATTATAAGTATTAAAATGTATTTCACTATTTGAAACTAAAAATTGGATGAAATAAATAGTGAAAAGTATAAGGGTTCTTGTGTGTATGTGTGAAGAGTAAAAAATTAATTTGTTAGAGAATGCTGAATTTATTAAATAATATCAACTAATACCTTAAACCGAATGAACAAGGATTGATGCGAAGTATTTCAAAATTGTTTTTGAGACATAATGAAAAACATAGTAAATAATACACCAGTTAGATATACTTGTGATTGTCAAAATTACATCACCGTATGAGATCATCAGAATTAAATGAAATTGAATGCATATACGACTTGCATTGGTACAAATAAATGATACATTTTTATTACAAAATAAGTAATTAATATTGCTAATTTTTATTTGAAAATTCACTTGAAATCAGTATCGGGTGCGAACACCACGCTATGTAATAAAGGCTGCTTTTCAAGCTGCATAATCATGTTATTCCTTCATGGTATTAATTTTCCACAAATAGGAGTTTGAAAATTGACTCAAGCATATAAAATTATCTGTTATCGTCTAAGTAAGGAATTCGTGTTTCTCTTCGATATGTCAAAAGAAGCATAATAAAGATATTTATATGCAATAATACGTGAAATATAGGAAGAAAGTTCTATATTTCTTTAGACGCTTTCATAAAACAGAAAAAATAGAATAGTTCATGTGATCTTTCATGTAAATCATGGAGTTGTGAAGGAATTAATATTCAATCACACCAAAAACTCTTTGTAAGCATATTTTAGAGGATTGAGATTTTTCAGGTTTTCCTTCTGCGCAAAGCATAAAATGCGCCATAACTGGTTGAACACTCATTTTAAGACATGTTCAGTTTAAAAATTGCTCTTAAATTTCTCAGATTTAAAGTAACTTTCATTGGATAAGGGATAATTCAGTTGCTTCTTTATCACATGTATTTTTTTAACAAAAAATGTTCATAAAAATAAAACCATTTACACTCATAACTATTTTTTATATTCCAAGATTGACGTACATGTATTTTTATTAAATAGGAAAAGTTCCTAACACTTAGTAAAAGAAGGTAATGAAATCCTTCAAATTGTCATTTTTTCGCTAAGTGAGGCAATGAAGACATTTTTTGATATTTTTAAAATGTCTGGAAAATAAACTTTTTTTAAATTTTAAGTGTAAAGACTCATTTGCAAATGTCAAAAAATTTTTTAACTTGAATTTTTAACTCCCCATAAGTTTGAAGTTTTCACGTTTTACAATTAGAGATTCTAAAAAAAAGTTCAAATTTGGTTTTTCTTTTGAGAGAATACATTTTAGGTTGTCATTTTATTTAAAATATGTATTGACGAATGAAAAGTAGATTTCTTGAATTGTTTAGAGTACATTCATAACTATAAAACTTTATAAATTTAAAATAAAAAAAAAATTTTGATTGATTTTTTTTCATAATATTATGCTAATATATAATTTGTAAATTAAGTAAAAAATTGTTATGTGTATAAAGTATGCTGAAAGAATGAATAATTATGTATTTATATTAAGAAATTTTTTATATGGAAAAAAGATGAAAATATATTATATTGATTCCTATGTATATTTCGCATAGTTATTTACTCACAAAAAATGAATTCAAAAGTCTTAAGAAATTCATGACTAAACTAACAATAGTTTTGAAATAGGTAATTCACATTTAAAAATTGATAATTTTGCACACATTAAATTTTATAATCAAGAAGATTCGCAGTATGTTTAAAATTTGAATTTTAATCACGATTAAAAAAAGCATGGTGAAATTTTGAAGTCTTAGTGCTTTTGGTCAAAATTTATCAAATAATCATCATTAAGAGTATGATTAAATTATTTTAATTATAAAAATAAAAATATTTCAACCAAAAAAGGCGTAAATATGGCGGTTTTCAAATACTTATCAAATACTAAATACAATCTCTTCTCAAATGAATATTTTCAAACACTTACTGAGAATGAGATGTAATAGCAGTAATCTCTAGGTTATATAATCTACACTACCGTGATCTATTTTATTCTGAGTTCACTGAGTATACTAAGTAGTTTTTTTAAATTTTGCATGTGATGTTATGCATTATATGCCAATAATATTAAAACTATATCATATGTATGTTTGCGAGTATAAATTAATTTCAATTTTAATTTATATTTAATTAAATTTGTTTCTATGGATTTATAATTAAAGCTAACTTGAATTCTCTCTTAGTTTGCTTATATTGGCTTAGAATTAATTTAAAGTTTGCAGTATTCTCTGCTTCGGAACTCTTCACCAGTAAAAAACGTGTAGTTCTCTTCTTTTTAAAATTTTAATTTATGCATTACCTCTGAGACACTGCATTGTCTAAAAAATAACAATATTTGAAATTATTTTCCTTTATTGAAAAAGTATTGTTTATGCCCTTTTCAGTACACAACTTCATTAATGCACCTTATTGATTTTAGAGTGTATGATAAGCTTGTAAATGTATTTGTTGGATTAAAAAAGAATAATAGTATTGCTTGTTTAGATATGTTATAACTGTTTTTGCCAAAAAATGCTGTCATCTGACTATTTCATCAGAAGACAATGGTTCCAAGTTGTAAAAAAGAAAAAAAAAATTAAGCATACAAAATTCAATTTGAATAAGATATGCTACGAGTAGAAAATCTGGTTAGGATTGCAAGAATATCATGTTGAAAATTCAAATACTGCAAAATTCTTAAGAAATTTCAAGTCAGTAGAATTGGCTTGTGAGAGACCTCTGTGTTTCACCGCAATTTAAAACAAGCTCAAATAATGATAATTTAATTCAATCGCTACTAAGTAATTATTTTTTGAAAAATTTAAAGGATTTATGATTTTATTTTTACTTTTTTGCAAAAAAAGTATTGATATCTTTGGTAAATGGTAAAATTGTAATTTGCACTGTAATTTAAAAACAAGCTTATTAAAAAAAGTTATTAATTTTACAATGATAAACGTGAACAACGAATTAATAATTATAAAAATTGTAATTATGAAAAATTGAATTGCATATAATAAAAAAATTAGAATTAATTTATACAAAGTAATACAATTTTATTTCATATATAGCTTTTAAAATAATTATGGTTTATTTATAGAATCTTACTACACTTTGGAGACCAAAAAAAGTTTAAAAATACAAATAAATAATATTGTGACAAATTATTGCAATATGAATTAGAATTTCATTTAAAAAATATTTTACTTCTCATATAATTAACTTCTTATTAATAAATGCATTTAATATTGCAATAAATAACTTTCCCGAAAAAAACAAACAATTTTTTTTCTAATTTTTTTTTTGATTTAATTCTGTTGGTCATTAAAATTGCTATACCAAGGAGAAATCTAAAAAACATTTTTATTGGACAAAATAATATATTGGAATTAAAAAGTGCTTATATTTTTAAGAAATTTTAAGCTTAAATGAAAAATCAGTAACTAGAGAATAACAATCTCTACTAGTAATAATGGTGTGTATGTATGTTTATTGAGCAGAACAAATATTAGATGGCATTTATAGACATATGGTAGACCACGAAGCTTCAATACAATGGCACAATCTAATGACCATAGTAACTAACGTGTGATTACGTGCCATTCTTTTGGTAGCCATTGATCATTAGACACTTTTTCTGTTAGAGAGAAATCTGAAAAACGCGTATTGGCCAGGACACTAACCGTATTAATGGAATTCCGTACAATACTGGTAGCATGCTATCGTGTATTATATTGCTGAAATGTAGCATTTCATGGGCTTGGAATGAAGGTAAGAACTATGGTTCTTAACAAAATGGGAATGCAATCCCCGCTGTTAGAAGAACAATCTGTTTGAAAGAAAAGAGATTCAGATATATTTTTAGACAATGTTTGGATAATATACATTTCTATTCATAGAGTACGAAGAATGTTTTAGATTAATAACTATAGTTGTTTGACAAATATTTTTCATTGAAATTTAAATTAAATTAAATTGAAAAAAATCCCAATAAAGAACTTATGGCAAAAATCCTTGTTGATGAAAATCTTGACAAAAATCCTTCTCAAATGATATCAATAATTATTCAAGTTTATTTAATTTAAAATTATATTTTATTTTTAAAATGAATTATTTGAGTATTGTAAAAATAATTAGCTAAGATATTTATGAACTGTTTCTGTAGTAAATTTAGAAAAAATATTTTAGCTTACTTACCATATATTTATTTGAATGCCAGTAGTAGTTTTATGCACAAAAAATTAATTTAAAATAATAGTATAAAAATGACTTCTTTATGGAAATGCAGTAAGAACACTTACTTTTACATTATTTCCATGTATCTAATATATTTACCTTAAAGAAAGAAATAATATTTGTTAGTTCGATAAAGTATTAAATCAGTGTTTTACTTATATTCTTTAATTTATTCCTTATATTTATTATAGCAGAAATTAGAAGGGTTTTATTTACTTCTACAAATACCCAAGGCAGTTTTTTTTAACTATTGGAGCATTGAAAATGAATATGATATAGTCAAACTATCTTGAAATGTCTGGTGAGATCATAAAAATACTTTTGTTGTCATTTTAGTAGCCATTTGATTTCAGTTTCCAACAACTTGTATTTAATTATCTTACCTATGTTTAATAAAATACTTAAGCTTCTTTTTTAATAATTTATTTTTGAAATCAAGATTCAAAAATATTTTTCACAATGATCTTTATATACAGTTATTTTTCTTGGGATACTCTCCAGTTAAATTTGTAATTGAAAAATGGTGCATTATTTTTAAGATAACCATGGAATACGTAATATGAGTTTAGATGAAGCTATGAGAATTTAAGAATTATTTTAATGTTAATTTGAGCAAAATATAGTGAAATCTATGTGTGTTTGAAAATTGCATTTATATTTTCAAACACAAATAGATATTACCTTATACGATTATATATTTGAAATTTATTTTCAAGATTAATATAGAATACAGGTATTGAGTTATTTGAATTATATCAATATTATTTTATATTTAGATAGAGTAACATTATCCAAGATAAAATTATTTTAACTTAGTTAACTAAATTGATGTATTTATTTTTACATGATTATCAAGGAAAATATAGAATATGATTTAAAAAATGAAAATATAAACTTACTTAAGTACACTCTTAAGAAAAATAATTTTGTGGTATTTAATTTAATGAGAAATATATGATTCCAATTATATTGGATATACCGGAATATTTTTAAGAGTTAATTTCAATATTTTAAGATTGCTCAAGCTTTAGATAGACCAATCTCAATAGAATAGAAATTCACTCCGTTTGACTGAAATTTCTCTCGATATTCGAGTGTAGAAATAATTTTACCTTGCAGATATTTTTATCAAGTGAATTGATTGAACATGATGGAAAATGATCATGCAATGTGATTAAGAAGAAACTCTATAATGCTGAGAGATTAAAAATGATAGATCTTAATATTTTAATAATCAATGTAAAAAAAATGAATATTTATTTTTAAGAAATTCAGTTGATTGGGATATCTTAAAAACATTTCTATTGTTCGCAAAACTTTTTCATTCATTGAAAAATAGATTACTATCGAAAAATTAATTATTGATTTTAAAAGAAATTTGTGTTGTGAATCAGGCTACAGTAATCCATTTTAAGATTAATTAATACAAAATTGTTTGACGTAACCGAATCTTGCCAAAGATATTACAAAATATTCCATAAAAACTCATTGACACAAGAGCTATTGAAACGAAATATTTGTTATTATGAAAGTTACTATTTGAAATACTAATTAGAAAATTTGTATTATATGTTTTTTACCTATACTGTTTTGGACTGCATTTGCATCTTTTTTACAGAAGAAAGAAATAAATAAAAGCAAATATACCTTTTTCTTTTAATCTTATTCATAAGATAATAATTCATTTATTATTTGTCAGGTTTTTATTTAAAATAATCTGTTTTTATTAATAAAATACATATTTTCTGTGAAAATCACATTAAAAAAAATGCCAATTTAGATTTGTAGAAAATTCGTCCAAAAAATCCAACTTTGAGAATTTTATTATAGATTATGAGTGAAATTAATTCTCTCTTTCCAGTCACATAAATCGATATTTTTTCAGGCATCATATAATTTATTTTCATATGATTATTTACTATAGTTATTATTACAATAATCTTTCAACTAAATTTTAATAGTTAAGTTTATGTATGACAAACAAAAAATACTTAAAATTTCACGCATCAAAGTTTAAGAAAATGTATTCACATTAAAAGAATATTTTATTTAAATTGAATCATTTTTTAAAATACTTTATAGATTAAAAATTATGGGTTTCTTTATTCATTTAAGACAGTAAATAAAAGTGCGAAAAATTTTACTTAGTCAATATTTCATAATTTCTCATATTTTTCAAATAGCAGAAAATCTTACATTATTTTAAATTGCCACTTATCAATGAAAGGAGAAATTATTCAAGATAAACTCAATTATAGCAATTGTTTGAAAAATATATTACTTGCTTATAGCAACAAATTTTATTTAGACATCTTAGTATTTTCATTATTTCAAATGTTATATTTTTTTTTAAGTATTTCTACATTGAATGCAATTGAATCATTGAAATAAAGGGAATTATGTTTTAAAACTATTAATTTAAGTCAAATGAAAAAAATAAATTTAAAAATCCTCATTTAAATTTAAAAAAAATTAAATGTGCACATAAAAATGTTCAGTATTTTGCAGTTTTGAATGAAAGTGCATTTTCAAAGATTTAAAGAGCAATGCTAAATATACTGAACTTATTCAGAACTTAATCGTATCTATCATTCTTAAGAAGCAATCACAGAAAGCTTAGAATTCTCTAATGCATAAAGTACCTAGCTAGTTTGAAATAAAGTGAACCTCTTATGTAATCTACTCTTACAATTGATTTCCTCAATTTATTCCAGTTATGTTTCAAATAGTATATTTTACTCATTTCAGTTGAATTGATTTCGTTACTTAATGATCTTCAAAAAGGTATATGGATTTACTTCTGATATTGACTTTATAACAAATAGCATTGCTTTTTGAATTATCAAAAAAATGATGATCTCAAAAATTTTGTGAGCATTTTAGGAGTAAAATCAAATACCATTTGTGTTTCTAATTAAATAATTGAAAGTGTTTTGAAATTTCTCGTGACAATTGATTATGTAGTGCAATTGGTATTATTACAAGAATTAATTTAAGATTTAACTGAGAAGAAAATTTCAATCCTATATTGTATAAAAATGTTACAGTAGCTATTATATTGCTTTAATAACTGGGGTTATCTATTGAAATTAAGTATATTTTTATTGGAGTTTTAAAATAAATAATAGCAAATCATTTTCAGAATAATTATATGTTTTGTGTTATAGGATCCAGTAAAATATAAAAATAT
>JAPDSC010015348.1:684426-704845 GCA_026290005.1 Latrodectus geometricus | reverse complement strand
TATATATATATATATATAAATATATATATATTTTTTTTTTTTTTTTTGAAAACTTTAAAGAATTTTTCCCATTGTATAGCAACCATCTTGTATGAAAAAAAACTCTCTATAATTCAGATAATTAAGACTATATTTAGCGCTATTTTACTTTATCATGAATTAAAATAAAGGTATAAAATAGTATTAATATTTGTATTATATACTATCAGTTATCGCATTCTCTTTAATCTTAAATCCTTTATAAAGCCTATTAATTCAAAAACTTCTTATTTTCAGTCTAAATTGAAAATAATAGCAGGATCTTTCCTGTTTACATTACAAACTAATGAGAGTTAATATTATGGGAGCGTTAATGAAGCATGGCCAATACTCGAAGATTATTCAAGCGTTAATGAATTTTAACGAACGAAAAATTCGTGTGCACATCTCTGTTCTCCAGTTCCCATTTTTATTTAAACGGATAAACATTTTACGTCATAATTTTCTTTCATGCCAATAATCCTGTTTCCTTATATTAGATTGGAGTTCTTTTTAAATGTTAAAATTTATATCGCAAAGAAAGTTTCTTTTTGAAAAGGTTGTTTGATTACATTGCACATTTATGAAGATTATTTCAATACTTCTTTTAATCACGTGAGAAATGAGATGATACTCATTGTTGGAAAGTTAACACAAATGGAACACACAAATGGAAAGAAAATTCCTAAGTATATCAAAATTAAATTTTGAATTTTAATTTTCAATTTGTTTCAATTGGAAATCCTCTAATCCTTTAAATTGTTAATGTAAGAATAATAGGAATGAAAATTACGGCAAAAATATTAGTATTCTTAGATTTATGAGAACAAAACATACAAATTCAAGCTCATTTTAATAAAATGTCATCTAGCTCATTTTTTGAACCGCAACGGGACTAAAAATGAGCTAGATGACTTTTGAATAATAATCAATAGCAACTATTGAATAAGATAAAGTTTGATTTGTTTCTTGTTCAAGATATTCAAGATCAGTTTTTGAATTCGAAGTCTACTTTGACAGGGACCCACAACTTACAATGGAACCCGAACTACTTAAAATGTCCATGCTTGAGTTGGGATCGGAACTTACAAACTGTTGAACTCAAGGCCATAAATATAAACTTTCATCTATTATCTGAGCAAAATTAGGCATTGAAAAAGCTAAAGTTATTATCGTACAGTTTGATTTGTATAGCAATCAGACTAGATAGATAATTAACAATTTAAATTATTATTTCTTATCTTTCAACCTAGATTATATATACGTATATTTAATTTATGAATAATTAATTTTTTCAAGAAGAATTAAAAACAAGATAACATGTTAAAAAAAAAGAAGTATAAAATGTCCTGTGCAAATGCAAATGTTAAAAGTTATGGAAAACTAGCATTTGAAATTTCTAACAAATATAAAAATTTATTTTGCTCACAAAAATTCAAACTTTAAAATACTTCAAGAGATGATGCAATATTTTTTTTTCTTTCAGTTGCATCAAATCAAAGAGAAACTCAAAATTGTAATCTGAATTGATTGGGTATTATAAAACTTTTAAAGTTTCATAACAACACAAAAGGATTTTTATGATATTGCTATGATTATATCCAATTTATGTACTCATTATAAATTAAATAAAAAAGTAAAATCTGCTTTTAATGAAACATAAATTAATAAAAAACGTTAAACATTATAATTAACGAATTATTCTTATTAGGTATTTTTGATTGTTATATATTATTATTAATATTAATTTTATTAGGGTACTAATAAAATAACTTGAGTCAAATATTCAGTTTGAAAAATCAATATTTCTTAAATTCATGATTTCAAGTACTTGAATTATTATAGAGAACCTTCTTTCGAGATATGAGTGTGAAATATTAGTGAATTAAAAATGATTGACTTATATAAACTTTATTATTAATTTTTTTCCAATGGTGGGCACTTGGGTGATTAACTCTTTTTTACCCGCAATAATGCCGGAAACTGGCACTCATTTATCGTTACCCGGTGAGCACCTGTGAACCAAGTCACGGAGGCGAGTAGCACTAACCACGTTACACCACCACAAACCCGTTTATAAGGCGGACCACATCTATCCATCATCAGAGGAAAGGACAAAGGAACACAAGGTACATCCATGCCCGAGCCGCGATTCGAACCCAGGTCCTCCTCATCCGTAGTCAGTTACGCTAACCACTAGACAGGTTGGGCTGTTCTTTATTAGTCATAAGAGTAAGTTTTTAATTATTATGCATTTTCTTCACAAGCGTTTAGAAAGAAATTTTAAAAATAGCTTATATATTTCACACATTTGTTCATGAAATTACTGATTACATTTATTTATTTTTCAAAAATTTGATTGTACTTCAAAGTCAACAAACTCTAAATCTTATTTGATATAAGTTGTTAATAAATGAAAAATAACGTAATTAAAATTGTTAAGGGTTTTAGAGAGAAATGATGTAAGGGTTATTAAATATCTATATACGTAAATGAATGAAATTTCATTTTATTTTTTAGGAAAAATAGTTTAATTTATTTTAATTGTGTGTGTCAATTCTTGATAAAATAATCTTCTTTCCCGTTTGTGTGAATTTATATTAAATCATAAAATCATCATACTGGTAAATTATTTTCAGTAAAAGGTACTTACATTATTTATTGATAACCACGCAAAATTGTAAACATTTAGTATACTGATTCAGTTAATATTATAAAGCAATCACGAATCAGTTATAAAGCAGTCATGATAATTAAATTATCTGACAACATTTTTCGATTTATTGTTAATTTTATGAATGAATTAATAACTGAAGAACGAAAGGTTATAATATTTAATATGCAGATATAATACATATATTTCTTGTTTTATCAATAAGAAGATTATTTTTCTTAAGGGAAATATTTTTTATAGAAAACTTTCACTGGTAAGGACATCAGTGAAAAGAAAAAAATAACATGCGTTTCCAAGAAATCAATATTACTGTCTGAGTTTTCTTATTTCAATGTAAGGGGTTCGGTAAAATAAACATTAAAACTATGTTCTTTCAATTGGGAAACCTTTTTTTTGGACTGTTTTGAAAAATAAATTCTTTAAATTGTCACAATTTTAAGCTTCATTGAATATATAATATTTAGAATTAGATATTTTTTTTATCTAGCAGATGAATTTAATTAAAAAACATATTTGCATTTCATAATAAGTTTAATTTTCTAAAAAAGAATTTCTTGTCTTAAAAGAATTATTTCCATATTCTAATATTGATACTTACAATTTTTTTCACAAATTATAAATATATAACATGATGTGAAAAATAAGAATATAAAATAATAAAAAATATGAGTGATTCAATGGAAATTTATTGTATACTATTGAAGATAATATAAGGAAAAATATTATATATAATATATAATAATATTATATATAATAATATATATAATATTATATATAATAATATATAAAATATAATATATAAAAAGTTCATACAGGATAACATTTATTAGTTTCTTCTTTTATTTGAGTTGAATCAATGTTACTTGAACTTTATTCTTCCCATTTCACAAGATAATAATTCTAAGCATTGACAATTTTTGCTTTGATCTCAAATAGAATGCAGCGTGTATAAAGCGTCAATTTCAATGTAAGTCTTTGTTAAACTAAGATAGAGGAAACTATATTCCATCATATTAAAAGCTAACTTACACAGGTACATTTTGTTTAATATTGGATTATAAGAGGAGTAAGGGCAACCATCTCTAATCACAACAGTTACAAATACATAAGAATACTTCACAAGTATATGAGATGAACATAAGACATTTTTTGCTTAATTAGTTCGATACTTCTTTAAAAAATATTTCTAGTAGTATTTGGGATCCTATTGCATGCATGTTCTTACATTTTTATTCAAAAGACACTGTTGTTGTAATAAGACACTTTCAACAATACTTAGACTATGTCATAAAAGCCACTGCTGTCTAATCTCGATGTTGAAATTGGAAGCACGTGGCACTAAATCTAAAAGGCAAATCGTATCACGAACCCACTGAATTGAAATATTTAATTTGAATCTTCATGAATCACTTTGTTTGACGTGGTTGTAACCAAGTTTCTGTTACCAAACATTTGCAAAATAATGATTTAGGTGTTATTTTAAAAAGTATGGCTACGTTTCAGAATTTTAAAATTTGTTGATGCATAACATTACCACATTATCTTGATTCATTGTGAAAGTAAAATTAAAAAAATATGTCATACGGCTATGCAATATTGAAGGAAACAAAGGTAATAATAAATGGATATTTTTATTATCCATTTGCTGTTACATATTTGTTCAGTCAGTGAAATATAAATTAGAATATAATGTGAAATAGAATATTTATTATCATAAATTGCATGACATATTATTTAGGATCAATAAGTGGTTTGTGCATGGCTTTTGGACTGAAACAGTAATACTCGGAAAAACGTGGTTGGATTTTTTTTTCAATGATATTAATCAAGATAGCTCTAGAGTACTCTGTTCTTTGTTTTAATTTGAATACCGTATAACTACATTAGTCCTTCATCAATTGTTAGACTATGTTACATTTTGTATAGGTAAAAATAATACCATAATAGTTAAAATAATACTGCCTTTAGGAAATTTCTTTCATTGGCTTTTTTTCTCTTGCGTTCTCAAAACGTGAAAACTCTCAATAATTTTCAAATCAATCAAAACGATCAATCAAATCAATCAAACGATCATTTTTCACTTCTTCATGAAAACTAGACAGGAATAAATTTCATGTATGCATTTATCAATCTTCTTCATATGATTTTGACATTTTGATAGAAACATTGTGACATATACACAACAGTTACAAAAATACTTTTTGATTGTGATAAATATACCCCTGAATGCATGTACTTTCATCATTGAATTCACATCAAAACAGAAAAGATTGAAAAAAAAAAACACATTTTGTAATTTTTTTCAAAATGTATATTTATTGAAGCATTGGAAATGATATTGAATATAAATAAATGGTATGTATTTTAGAAATATATAAACATGTTTCTTTTATTTTTTCAAAAGAGCTATTTAATAGCATCAAAAGATTATGTGTTAATATAGTCTGATTGGTTAAAAAGTAATTAGAAATAAACAATTGTCATATGAAATATTGTAAAGCTTTAATTAAACAATTTTGATATCTTTGAAATACAGAAGAAACTTATTTGCTTAGAAAATATTTCTGTCTTGAAAACAAACAATAAAAAAGTCATTTTAAATATTTAGAAATGTCATAACAATCTTTGATGAACAAAGAGCTAAGAATCCCTTACAACGCCCCTTTAACTTTCTATTTCTGGATCTGAAGTGCAATATCAATCTCAGAGAAGTTTTCATACATCTTGATTTATTGACAATGAACATTTCTTTGTGTAATTTGTTTTGATTCAGATGATAGAAGTTCAGGCATATAACGGCTTAAAATTACATTACATTTATTATGAATTTATTTGTTTTGTATTTATTTATTTAAATTTTAAAAAACGCAATGCACATGGTTAAAATTCATAATTTATGATAAAATAATCCCTATTTTTAATTTGTTCATGAAAAATACTGGTATGACAATTAGTTCATGTATGTAGCTTAAAATGTTGCAATTAAAATTTTTATTTAAAAACGTAAGTGATTTAATCATGTTTCAAAATATTTTAAATACATTTTTTTATGATTTTCTTTATTATAATTTTGTCAATATTTTTTATTACATTATGCATTTTTGTCGTTATTGAAAGTGTAAGTAATACAAAATATAATGAATAAAGACAACATTTTAAATAAGGAAATAGCAAAATAAAACAGATATGGCACTATTTCTTAATCTGAAACACTATCTGAAATATAAGATTATTAAATGTGAACAATAAATATCTTTGTTGTCATTCAAGATTAAGATTACAATTTATATTTTAAACAAGTTAAATAAATCATGGTTCATATTTTAACCTTAAATTCACAACTATAAATTAGAGAAAGCATAAAAACAAAATGCTTATAGCTATTTTAGAATGCATTTAGAAACAAACACATATATATATATATATATATATATATATATATATATATATATATATAACGTATTTACACAGTTGTTTCCAGAAACATTATGCTTAAAAAATTCATATGCAAGAATTTTTTATGCTGTTAGGAGATTACCGAATGACAACTTGTAAAGATTTGTTTCACTTCTGGCTTGACATTCACACTGGAATCAAAAATTCTGTTGAGTTCTCAAAAATGTTTCTTTCCTTCTTTCAAAAGTTTCCAAAATTCTTATTTGTTACAGCTCATGTGGGAATTTATTTTATGTGTATTTATTTTTACTTAAGATTTGGTTGACAGGATTACAGATCTTTGTGCCACCCCGAAAATCTTGCTTCGCCTTGACAGATTTCTAGGGTAAGGAATAAAATTTTTCTAATGGCTGGGATTTTGAATATTTTCCTGAGTACTGCAACAAAAGTTGAAAACACTTCTGTTTGTTTTTGCGCATTCCATAAATGTCAAGTGCAATTGATGACATCATTTATTTCGTGTAGTTTCGATACTTTATTGATGTTGAGAAAGATTTAAAATTACGTAAAATACGTTACGATTACCCAAATGTATTTCTTCCAAATGTTTTAAATACACATGAAAATAATAAATTCCAGATATAAAAGCATAAATAGATAAGTTCCTACCTATATTTCTTTTTCTCTATCTGTATCATTTTAATAAGATTTGAGAATCAATTAAAGGAAACTATTAGTTTGGGGAAAAAGTAATCTATTATTTTTTCGGTAGACGTCAGTAGTGATCGATATCTCGTGAGGTATCTATCAAACAATTTCTGATTTATGCTCGTTGGAAAGGTGACATTTGACACTAAAGTATCCTCTTGCGGTTTTTTGTTTTATTAATTCAGTTACGAGTAGAAGGTTTTAAAAATGGAAGACAACAAACATGAAATTCGATGCATCTTCGTTTTTCTCTTGTAACGGCGAAAAAGATAGCCGGGTGGCTAAAATTGTGAAAGGTGTTTATCGTCCTATGTAAGACTGCAACAACCAGTTAAGTACAATTTTTGTTTCACCGATTCCATTCGGATATTTTTGATGTTAGAGATGCACCTCGTATGTTTATACAGCATCGTCGAAAATGTCTATAAAATATCAAAAATGATCGAAGTTAACCGCATGTCAGCAATCGTAACACGCAAGACCTAAAAATCTACATGAAAGCTGTTTTAAACCTTTTTACAAAGTGAATCCAAAAGAAGTTACATAAAGTTCACGTAAAAATAATTGATTTCTTTTTCCCCAAACTAATATTAAGATTTATTTGCTTAAATAATTAGATTATTGTAAACAGGTATTCGAAGACAGTCATTTTGATGAAGTCTGGTGTATATTAGCTGTGTTACGTGATTATATGAGAATTTCAATACTTTTCAAACTGAACTGATAGATTAGAAATTATTTTTGAAAATATGTGATTCATTTAAATTCATCATAATATATTTTAATTCAACAAATAAAGTGTAAAATTTAAGATTGTTTCAGAAGATGTCGGAATCTACAGTGAGCAAAATTTGGATATCATGTTAAAATAAAGATAAATTACTGTCAAACATAATAATATTTATATAAATAAATAATTTTATAATGTTCATATAAATAAATTTATGATGTTCTTATAAATAATTAGAAATTATGTTCATATATTGCTATATATTGCGATTCTAATACTAATCAACAATGATATTTCTTAAAATTCCACATGTACTTTTCTCAACATAAAAAATACACAAATGTTTATATTCATAATTTTTACTTCAATTATCAATAAATACATCAATGACATGCAATCAAAATAGAAATAGTTTAAAATACAGATGGAATTGTTACGTTAAAATTGTATGTACAATCAGAAATATGATGATTTCATGAAATACATGAAATAATTTTCAAGAAATTATATCAATGTGTAGGGAAAAATAATTTATCTATGACTGAAAATTTCTCAATAAAAGCAGTAAAAGAACTAAAGCAAAATAACTGCATTAAACTACAATTAGAACTGTTTCATGGGAAAAGACATAAGTCATAACGATAGACAGATCATTATTATCCAGCTTTTTTAACAAAGCAATGCAAAATATCAACACAAAGATCACTGACTAGCAAATAAATACTACGCATTCATAATTTCCTTAAAACTAATCTCTGGACAACAGGAAGTTAAACCGTTGAACTACTTAGTATTTTTAAATCTTTGTCTTTACATTATTCTGATTTTTAACAAAATGTTTGAATATTTTCAAAAACATTTTTGATTTGACAAAAAAGACTTCATTTTACAAACCCTATGATACTAATTTAATTGTCGTAAAATTATTAATATTTTGATTTTATTTTATTATAAAGTAACCTATAAATTCATAAACATAATAATATAGAAAATAAATTATAGAAAAATAAGATTAAAGATTTAAGTGTTTCCAAAATTCTAACTGTTGCGATTCAAAATTTTTCTTTAGCATGACGTCATAAAGAAATATTATGAAATACTCAGATTTAAATACTTCTTAATAAATGATATGCTTTTGAAAGTTTTTATACACCTATAATATTCTGGAAAAGAAAGGCATTGCTTTGGTTTCAAAGTAACAGTTTTTTGCATTTTTTTAAATTGTATTTTATTTTATATTTGTATTTTGCTAATGAATAACAACATTTATTAGAATATAATTGCAGTAAAGTGCACTTAGTTTTCTATGATCTACAAAAAATTAATCTAAGGATTATATTTCAGAGTTAGAATTATTATTCATATCAGGGATGTTCTTATCTTGAATAAAATAGTCTTTGTATGTCAATATCGTATGCGGCATTATGATGTTATAAGCCTTTATGTATCACATATCTTAAAATGTCTAGTACAATTATAATCATATTTCCTTACTGAAAATTATAAGAATGGGATTATTTAAGAAATAAATCATTTTAAGTAAACTACGTTGGAATAATATCTATATTTTGCTTCTGACAAAAAGTTTAATAATTTTATATATTCTTTACCATCTCAGGAAGATTAGGAAACTTTCGATAAATCATTGTTTGAGTTTGTATCCTTAAAATATTGATGCAATTTATAGTTATATTCTTGAAAAATGTTTTACAGTTTAAAGTTAGTTTTTAAATGTTCTTTAGTTTAATAGTACTGAATATAATTTTTCATTTGTTTAACATTTGTAAAAATGTTAGAAATAAAGTTATTTTTCTGAATCTAATTTTTAAAAAAAATGTGTTCAAAGAATGTTTAATTTTCTTAATAGATTACTTGCCAAAATTCATTTATTGATTTTTCATTGTTAATTCGAATTTTCAAACACACAATTTCTAATAGTAAAATATATTTCATAAGATAATTCATTTTTTAGAGTATTATCTTTCTTTATTTTCAACAAAGCAATTCCTATAGTGTTCTGTTACTTGTTTGCTCAAATAATTTCAGTATTCTTCAGATATTGCATTGCTTACAGCCACAATTCCATTTAGAATTTGGCCAGAGATATACAAAGTAAATACATAAAATATAGTGGTTTTGGCTCCAGACACAAATTGTGTTGTTTACAAGTTTTTGTTACATTGCAATTTTTCAACACTGGTTTTCTTCATTTTTATATTCAGTTTCGTTTCTTTGGTATACGCCAAATGTGTCAGTATGTTTGATAGGAAACATAAGCATAGGCAAATACAATTTTTCTATGTATTAAAAAATAATATCAAATAACTGAATTATTTTACTCAGAGAACATATTTAAAGTTTTCAAAGTTCAGATAAAAATATGTCATAAATATCCTGAACGAATGATAAAAGTTCTTACCATTCCATTTATATATTTACTGTGTGATAGATATTTCATTCAATACGAATACATTTGAAGAAAACATTAAATATTAGCAGAAACATGTTACAACATATTTTTAAATGTATTCCATTTTAAAATAAATATTTTTTCTATTTAAAATTTATTATTTATTTAAAATAAAATTATAAAACAAAAGTTTATTGTCTTTATTTAAAATGTTAAATAGGCTTATTTAAATTAATATAATTTATGGCATAAGAAAATCTAAATATTTAAATTTTGAATAAGGACTCAGTTTTCAATCGGGTGAAATTAATTATTTTGATTACTTTATATAAAAGCTTTTAATTCGATTAAATATGGATAAAACAGGTTATGGTTTAAATACACAAATACAAATTCATTAAAATTTCATTAGGAATCAATTTTAAATATAAGAATCTTCTTTTTAGAATGCATATTTTTAATAGTAAAGGTTGTATAATCTTTGTTTTGTTATGATAGATGTTTTGAAACATTGATGTTTTTATGTTTTACAAACTATAACCACTTTAATTGTCTATTTTATTTAATACTGATAATGTTTGCTTAAAGGTGGTATAAGTTATTTTGATAGCTAGTAAACCTTATTTGAACAAAAATTAAATAATTGTTAGAAATAACCATGCGTGTTCATGTACAGTTTTCATATATTGTGGTTGTTTGATGAAAAAAAGTTTGATTTATCTAATTATAAAAAAAATTGAATAAATGAAGTTTATTAAAAGTTCTGTAAATGAAAGCATCAAGTTCCATTATCGAACGGGAAATTCATGAAAATATATGAACAATGTGTCCTTATGTGACACATTTGATATCAAATTTTAATATTAAAATAATCATATGGAATCGCTGATATTTTATTCATAATTTCAACTAAATATGACATTTAATTTTCAAAAAAATTATTTTTAAAAGTAAACTTTTGATAATTTCAGCTTTGTATATAACCATTTTCCTGTGTCAAGTAAAATGTAATTCAGTTGCACTGTATTTAAATTTTTATTGAAAATATCTAAAAATGAAGTATTTAAAAATACCTGTTCCATATTACAAGTTTTAAAATGATGTGGCCTTACATATTTGCTTAAATATAAGTTAAATTTCATAATCTATATTTTCACTTAGATTACTAATTTAGTATATTGTGAGTATTCACTAAAATATTAATAAAAAGAAGTTTAATATTAACTATAAGAGCAGTATTAATGCACTGTATGCTTTTAAGTGGATAAATTAACATTGTTGTAAGTATGAAATTAATAAAAAACAATAGTGCTTTATTGATTTAAAAATTAATTAATAATAAACTCATATGTCATAATTTATTTTCTTTTTTGCTAAAATGAAAAGCAGAAAAGTTTTCAAACCAAAAATTAGAATCTTCAGGTATTCCTGACAGTATTTTTTTATAAAAAGAATTTAATTTTTGATATAACTTCTTTTTCATTTGTATTATTGGAACATAGCGACATTCGAATCTTGGAAAAACTTCTATTCCTTTAACAACTTAACATAGTAATAATTGATTATTATTTAATTTTTTTTTGAAAAAAAATTACTATTTACATTTCTAACATTCAGTCAGTAATTATTGTTTAATGGGAGGGAGTCTGCTTAAACAATAAATTTTCCACTTAATCTTTTATGCTATTTTCCCAATTTTATTGTACTTATTTTGATAAGATACCTATAATTTCATTTATCCCTTAGTATTCACTATCTTTTTAAGTTTAGTTTAATTGATAACACCCTACTTAAATAAACTTGTTTTAATGACTGTTTTTATTCTTCGAATATTTTTTTATTTAGATTGTATATTTTAGTTAAAAATAGATTCATAATTCTATTATATTTTTTTATGATCAGAAATCTTTTTAAGACAATGATATGATCAGAAATATTTTTTTAAAAAAATGCTTAAAAATGCATTACATTGAATAGATTACATAATATAAAATATTATTATGACTTTAGCACACTGAAGTATGTAAAAATTCAAGAAAATTTACTTTTACTTGATAAAATAATCAATAAATTTGGATAATAAAGAGTTTTCTTTAAAATTAAATTTGTTTTATTGAATGCAACAGTTTTCAATCACATCAAAACAAACTTAGCGAAAAATATTAAATTATTTTCATAACAATTTATTTAGTTATGAATAAATAAATAATATAATGTATTTTCTGTTATTTAGAGATTGAATTCACTGACCTATAAACAAGTTTCCTTAGGTACATATGGAAAATGGGTGTGTTTATTAAGAATCAAAAATATTGTTTCTGCTTATAGTAAGTTTGATTTTCATCTAGTTAGACGACAGATTCTCAGTTAAAAGTATTAAATTTCTACATTGTTAGTATGTTATAAAAATATTCGATCATTTTGGATTTTTTTTACATATAATTGGTACATGATTGTAATGAAATCAATGAAAATAAAATGATAAATCTAAAAAATAAAAAATAAATTTTTAAATGTTAATCAAATAAATAAAGTGCTAAAAGAGTACAGTGTTAATTTTTTTTTTACAATTTATCATTATTTAAAAATATTTTAATTAACATTTAAAAATAAAAGTTCTAAAAACAAGTTCTTAATTCTGTGTTCATTCCTCTTTAAACAATTAACATTTGATAAACATTATTAGGTTTAATAAAAATGGTTAAAAACATAAAACTGGAAAACATGCAATGTTTTTTGGAGCATTTTTCAGCAGTTACATTTAAATAAACATTTACTATTAATATGATTCAGAATTATTTTGTGACATACAAACCGGAAATTGAAAACTTTTGCGGAACGCATTTCATTTGAATTTTTTTAGTTTGATTCAAATTACATCAGATATCTTTGAATAAATGTTAACACAATACTATCAAGTCTTGCCTCCAAGTTTTCCGTTTTATACGCATATATCTGAAGTAAATGCAAAAAATAAACGGAATTAAATTTTTTTGCTATATATATTTAAATTACATTTTTCCTAGATAATTTTAAATAAAATATTGTTTACACATAGGTAACTGGAAATATACGTTATAAATGATATTTGTATGGATTCAAAACACTTATTGTTTTTTTTTATTAAAATACGCATTTTGTGAGTTTCATGATATTTATATTATATAGAAAGTTATATAAAAATGCAAATTTTATTATCTGTATAGTTGAAATCAGTATAGTGTTTAATGTTCTAAATATATCTTAATATAGATGTTCAGTTATATTTTTCATTTATAGAAATGAAAGTTATCGGCTATTTTTGTCAAGATAGTATCATTTTTATAGTTTTTAATTTATTTAGCTGTACTGTCAAGTACATAATATCTCGTAAATACTATAATTTTTGGAAGAAATATGGAATAAATTGAAAGTAATATTTTTTGAAGCATTACAATTTCTATGTCTTAACTCATGAGTTTTGATGAATGGAATATCGGTGAAAAATGCACACATCAAAACTATGACTCAATAAATTATAAGAGGAAAAATTTTAAAATGTATTCAAAATTTCAAATGTACATATACTTACTCACTGAAAGAACTCCACATATATAATAATAATACTATATTACGAAGAATATCACTACAGCAATGTATCAAATTGAACGAAAAAAAAGAAATTTACATTTTATTTTTCCAAAAATCCTTACATTAAGATGTACATCATGAGAAAACTTCAAAGTTTGATTTTTCACTTTTCAACTTGAAACGTTTTAACAAATTTTGAACTAAAATAGTTTGTCATGTGTCTAGCACTAGTTCAAGTCTACCAAATTACCATATACATCTTTTTCCTGATCAAATTTTTTTTTTATCTAGAGTTATAACTACATCATTTTTGAATACTGGTATACAGGGAAAGTTTGAAATATACTTTCATTAATTTCCAAATATTCTTTCAAATAACTTTACAAACAACAGTGAAGCAATTTAAAATATACGTAAATACAATTTCCGCAGAAATGGAGCGCTTTTAAAAATTTAACTTTTAAACAAGTAAACATACCATCGCGTTTCTTACAGAATAAATTACAAAATTTCTGAAATGCATTATTAAATCAAGTGCTATTTTTTCTTTGAGTGAAATGCAATGGCCTTATTTTACAATCATCGATTTCCTTAAATGGAGTTGTACTTTTATAAATTAAAATCCGACTTCAGATAAACTTTTATCCAATGTCATGTAAATAGCTTTTGATTTTTTCAGCTTAGAGAATATTAATGAATAAAAATGTTTTAAAATGTCTTAAAATTTTTAACGTTACGTATATGCTTCAATTTTCAGAATGTTTTTTCCAATTCTTATTCATTATTGTCTATTTTCTTACTTTTTTACATATTGCATTCTACATGAATTTTTTTGATTAAATATATTTAAATTGGAACATGTAATTTTTGTATATGTTTGATTTGCTCACAAAAATTAGATATTTTGCAAAGTTTAAATTCCGTTATCTTAAGGTTCATATTGAAACATGGTTTGATGACAAAAAATATTGAAGAAGGGAGTATAATGTTGCGTTTCTTCTTTGTGCAGGCATATCTGTGAGGTGGTGGGTTTAATATTTTCATTGGGAAGCAAACACAGACCACTTATCTATGGAATATCATCTTCGAAAGCATTACATGTTAGGTGTTTAGAATATCCTTTAAACAGCTTTCTTATGTTAGGCTGTTCTCAATGAAGCACAAAACACTCTTCTACTAGAATTAGTATCCGTAGCAGAATATAAGAGTTAGTATTAAAATTAGTTTCCTTTCTAGGATACTTATGATATAAGAGTTTCTACATTAAGAAAGTGTCCAGGTATGTATATGGATAGAATATGATTGATATACAAAGTTTTTGAAAGTAAACGGGGAATAGTATTTGATTGATAGTTATAGTTTATTTAGGCGGATCACAAATATGAAATCATCATTTTGTAGAAATAATCATAAATCTAAAATCATTTGAACTAATACGAAAAATGAAGATGACTCTATTGTAGTAAAATCACAAAATTAAATAGATATATCATGTATAATATATTATTATTCCGATGGATCCATTATAATTACTACACTAGATGTATCGGACATTAGAACGTTAATACGCTTTTCCTTACTGTCAAAAGTATAAAAATATGAAAGAGTTACTATATCGAAATATTATTTATATTTATTTAATATGTAAATAAAAACTGGGTACACTTTCCTGGATTTGACATATAATATAGTCTTCTGCCTTGTGTATCTAAATCTCATTAAAGATTAACTAGCCATGTTTTATTATTAGTTCACATAAATTGCAATATTGAGGCGGACTTCTTCTAAAATTTTATTATTAGCGTAATTTCATGTCCTTTTTACGAGGGAAAGTTCATAGCTATATCTTCATGCATTCTTGTGTTTCAAAAAATTTCTGGAATATTGATTATTTTTTTTAAAGAAAAGTTAATAGCAATGATTCAGATTTCAAGACTGAGAAAAATTAGCTTTTATCAAGAAATCCACGCTGGGGATATTCCTTTATTCTACATCCTAAGTCAATGTAACTTTAGTTCGTAGATGATGTTTTAAATGTTTATCTCTATGTTTTTAGACTTGAATAAGTTTTAAGTATCTGAAGCTGATAGTTTACTAAGTAGCATTTTTCTTGACTTGAATCGTATGCCAAACTTATTTCTATATTTCTAAATTGTTTTAGTAGTTCGCAGTATTTTGCTCAAAACTGTTAATAATTGTAAATTAAAATCTCTCTTTTTTCAATGATCTTCAATGTAAAAACTACATAAAAAATTGTTTTACATAATTTTTTGTTTTTAAAATCACGATTAATGTGAATACAATGAAAGTCTAAACTGACTTATGTAAGCCATGTATAACTAACATATTAGCATTTGAAATGAATACAAAATGTAATCCAAAATCAAGAAATAACGAATTAAATACATTTATCACTATTAGTGTTTAGTTTTGGCTTTCTTCCATTCCAAATTATACAACTGAGTATCCTTCGTAGAGTTAAGTTATGCAGTTAGTTGTTCAACTATTGAATTATTCAGAAAAAACTATTGCTGAATATTTCGAGTAATATAGTCCAATAATTATTAAAATGTAGGAGAAACATGCATTTTCCTTTCACTTGAACACATTTATGATACGATAATTAAGGGCTCATACATATTATGCGTTATGAGGATGTTACAAAATGCTTTAACAAATTAATTAATTTTTAAGGAAATTACTAAAGAGCATAATAATTACACAAAGGATCAATAGCTATTTATATTTTATTGTTCATCGTGTCAAAATCCGTTAGTTTAGTCATGGCAGCTCCTTTCTTCCCTTCTAAACAAAAAACTCCAGTTGGCTGGCTTTTGAATAATCCCCTGTCTCTGAGAACAAAAGTTGAATGCACTTCCGCAACTTTTTTATTTGCAAAATGTCAGGGACATTTGTTGGCATCAATTATTAATTGTAGACGACTCGGAAAGAAGGAAAAATCCTGGGTAATTCAGATACAAGTGCTCAGTGGAAATTCAGTTTTTTACTGTTGTCTTGATCTTTTCAGATATAAGATGTACAGTAAATAGTATGTTAACATCACTTTAAATTTAACTAGAGGCTAGAACTGATGTAATTACCAATCATATCCCTTTTTATATTTTTAATTTATCTTAGAAAAGTTAAACAAAATTTATACAATTAGAAACAAAACAGTTAATACTTTCTTTTAAGGTTTCAATATAATAATTGACAAATTGCGTATTTTGTTACAGAAAAAATTTCATTTTAAGTAAAGGTACAGTGAATAATTATGATTAAGTATATATACTTATTAAAATTACAACTATATATATATATATATATATATATATATATATATATATATATATATCATTATCTGATATTATCATGTTGAATGAATTTGAAAATAAAATATTCAGTGCAATTTTTTTATCAATAAAATCTTCCAATTGTGAAAAATTATCTTATCCTCCATCACATCTTTAGAAAAGTATATTAAAGTATATTTTTCGTATACTTACAATCGTTTTTCAAATAATATTTCCAAATTTGTGAGAATACTTAAATATTAATTTCAACTAAAATTTGCTTCAAATTCGACAAACGTACAAAGTGTGAGTGTGAATCTTTGAAAACTATAAATATACGTATATTTAACCTGAAAGCATATAAAATTTCAAAAAAATATTACTTATTGTTACAGTAAATATTTGAATTCAAATTATAATGAAATGTATAAATGCATTATGTGTAAAGATAATTAGTGTTTGCATAAATATGAAGATTTCAAGATGCATCTTGATTTGCTAAAATAGGGCATTCATTTTAATAACAAATTGTAGCTTTTCATCATTTTATTTAATAAAATTAACAATAAATAAAATAAAATAAAAAAGAAATTAAAGATATGGCAACAAAAAAAATCACATTAAATGAATTATGTCACATTGCGAAAGATTCGCAATTTTTCAAAACAAAGGAGAAGTTAATCTAGTTACTCACGTAATTGAGCTTTCACAGTTTACGAGAATAATTCGAATACCTTTAGATTTTACGTATCTTGAAAGAGCACAGAAAGACTGTTAAGATTGTAAACTAAATTATTAATCATAGGTGATAACCTTCTTTTTAAATCCAGTTTCCTCATTCATCACCACACGTCACTTTAAAGCAATTTTGAGATGCTAATTTACAAAATAAATTTAATAAAAATAAAATTTGTGGATAAGAGTAGCAGTTTAAATCATGAATTAAGTACAATATTAAATAGGGGAATAACATGAATGACAGCTCACTAATAGAGCCATTAATATACTTTCGATTAACAAACAGCTATCTCAGTGATTTAATAGCTTTATAAAGTCTTATTTTTTATCAGTATGAATTTATTGTACAAAATTATGTTGGAATATCCATACATAATCATATAGTGATTCTACGATATTGATAATCTAGTGATTTTATTTCAGAAAATTTTCATCTACAAATGTATTTCATAATTTAAAGTTCGCATCTTCTCAAGTCATTTTAATATAGTACCTACAATTTATTTAAAATATTAAAAAAATATGTTATGTTTAAGAAAAAGCTGAACTACATGCGTAGTTTTGTTTTTTGTACTAAAATGGATTCCAAGTATGTGTGAAAATGCCAAATGCTTTTCTATAAAATTAATCCTTAATTTAAAATTTAAAAGTAATAAATGTACAGATAAGTAAAAATTGGTTCTTAAATTCTAAAAATGTCTCAATAAAACAAGTGTTTAAATTCTATTTTCTGTTACGAAATGTTTATACAATAAATTGTGCTGTTCAGATTGTGATTAAATTTGATGTCCTAATATTATATTATAATTTTGCATGGAAATTAAATATTTTCTTTATTGTGTTAGGGTGCATCAATTATGTATATGAATAAAGCTTACGTGGAAACAATCAATGTTAATATGGTAAAATAATCAAAATAATTAATGATATGAAATTTTTTTAATACTAAAAGTATGATTTAGTAGTTTGTTACTAATGTAAAAAATATTTTTTACATTTTCAATAATTTAAAATTATAGCTACATGTTAGCATCTCTAATTCATGTTGAATGTAAAAAAGGCATTCATAAGCAATGTAAGCCAAATTTCGTCATTTGTTTAATATCTGAATTGAAAATTAACTCATGACTGTGATTCATTATAATGGGTAAATCAAATTTTTTGAACAATTGCAAACATAACATAACTCTAAAAATGCAGCAAACACATGTATATACGTATAAATAATTTGTAATTATTTACATTATATTTTCATAATAATGTGTAAAACGTATTGTGTTTATGGTTCAAAAGAATTTTTCGCTTAAAAAAGAAGATTCCCTTCTACTAGAATTCTCAAACTTTTTTGAAACTACAATGGGTGATAGGTTAATGAACACGATATGTGTAACAAGATTATTTTCGCTACCCAAATTGTTTGTTAACTGATTATTGGTTTACCATTGAATTTTTTTGTGAAATCGGTTAATTCGATCCGGAAGCACTAAAGAAAAATTAAATTAAAAAATAGAATGTATAGTTTCTTAGCAAATTTATTAAAAAAAATATTACATACATATAGTCATGAATATTAATTAGTCCTTTTCGAGTTTTGTTTATGGGGTGTTAAAAAAATGTCTAATTAACGAGAGGAAGGGAAATGCTCAAAATAAAATCAGTTTTGGTTTTGAATGAAGTAAAAACCGAAACTGATGGTCTACTTTGGCTATAAGTATTCTAATGGAAAAAAATGTTTTTAATAATACACAAGTTTGAAGCTTAATAGGCAAGCAATATAATTCAAGAGAAATTAAAAAACAATATTTGGTAATGGGTTATGGCAACCCTGCACATTATACTCGGAGAGCCAAGAAGTATTCGTTAGAATTCGTTTTAGTTCATGATCCGAATATGTGTTCGTGGTTCGAACACAAAGCTTTTAGTGTAACTGTTCGTTGTCCGATTGGTTCGCAGTCCGAACTGTTCATTAACCGATCCCCCACTGTATACAAATATGGAATTTCAGGACAATCGATTATTTTAAGTATTTTATCCAGATTCAGAGAAACGATCTTGAATATTTGATTACTTTTCATTCGAAAAAATGTTTTTGAGTATTTATAAATTACATATGAATTAGATTAAATACTCAATTGAAGACTTGTCAATAAAAATAGGTATTTAAAAGTAGGTAAATTATTACGAAATATCCACAGTTAAAGATTTTCTTTTAATTTCAAATCAGTACTCTTCATGATATCTTAGTGATTTTTATAAAATGTATTTATTTTGTCAAAATCTATATGAAGACTTCTTCTAAAATTGGCAGTACTTTAATGACCATGTAATTGATACAGACGGGGATTAATAACTAGAGGTGGGGGGTTACTTAAAAAAAATATGTAAAAATAGTATGTAAGGTAAAATGTATAATTCTAATACACAAGTGTAATATAAAACATGCCAGTCTAAAATTCAAATACAAATTCTTGTGAAATATAACCTGTAAATAATCTATTTATATTCTTACATACATTCTTTTTCTTTACAAATAAAATATTTCCATATGATATAAACGAAAAAAAAGTAGCATGGCATCTATTGTTTTAATCCTTTACAAGGTATTCCAAACATAATCATGCATTTAAATCTGAGAATACTACCTTGTTATGTAAATCCTGCTAATCAAGGAATCCTTGATATTTTTACTTTTAATAAAAACTCGTATATAAAAAACTTATTTATGTTTTTTTTTAAAAAGTGTATTTTAAAAAGTGTATTTATGTACTGATTGCGAAATTTTCAACAATATAAATAATTAAAAGTTTTTATTATTATTAATAATAATAATAATTTTAAAAAAAAAAAAAAAAAAAAAAAAAAAAAAAAAAAAAAAAAAAAAA
>JAPDSC010015348.1:649847-684416 GCA_026290005.1 Latrodectus geometricus | reverse complement strand
AAAAAAAAAAAAAAAAAAAAAAAAAAAAAAAAAAAAAAAAAAAAAAACGAGATGTCATACCATTATGAACTGTAAACATATTATATGTAGTATAATTTGGTGAGTTTTATGTGGTAATCTTAAATTGAATTTCTCTCAAAATCTAAAAATTATCTGCGCTTAAGCAATTAAAAATTTTAAATATTATGAATGTAAGCATAGAAACTAAAATATTACTACACTTAAATTCATGATGATGACGAAGTATTGTTTTATTTACTGAAACAGTCAAACAAATATAATTGATATAAATGGTATAGATGGTATATTATTTATTGATAAATATACATTTATTGTTCATAAATGAATAATTTTGAAACAAGCATCGATAACTTAGGAGTAACTAAACAGGTAAATAAAAAATATATGACATTGACATTTTTTAAGGAATTTTTGTGTTTCAATTTTCTTAGTAATTAAGAAATATTAATAAACAATGAAATGAAAAAAGAAAATCAAAAAATGAAATTAAAAAAACTAAATGAAATCAGGAACTATGATATCAATAAAAGAACGCATTAAAATTTCAGATTGTCATATAATATGCCTTTATTTTTTGTCAGCGATATGAAAAGCTTTTTTCAAAAGAAACAAAAAACAATAAATATATAATATTCTTCTTTTGCAATTTATTTCAAGCAAATAAAAATTTATTAGACAAGTTTTGTGTAACGCTTATTAAATATCAAAATGTAATAATTCTATAATTCTTTTTACTAAATTGTATTGCTGAAAATTTCTGTGAATTATATTATAAGCGAATTACTATTTTTATTCCTAAATGTATATACTCATATCATTATTATGTACTTTCTTTTTGTAGAAAAATAAGGTGCAATTTTATGTGAGTATTAAGTACTTTTATGTACAAACTTTTAAACCACAGAAAATATTTCTTTCCGCCAAAACGATTCTAAAGTTTCAAGTAATCTAAGTATATGTGTAGCAATTAATTTAACTATAATTTTAACTATTTATAAGGAAGCTTTTAGTTACTGTACATATAAAATAGAGTTACACCGTTTATTACTAATATTTTATTTCCATAAAATTTATTATGCTTGATTATTTAGGATCTGTAAGTAATCTGTAATGGATTAAATTCTTATGTTTTTTAAATAAAACGTTAACAAATTTTTTTACAGCTTTAATACAACCAAAATGCAAAACAAACTCTTACATGTAATGGAATTTAAATATTTGTTGATAAAAAACTACATTATTGAATTCCAAACGAGGCAATTACATTTCAAGTAATCTGAAGAAAAAATAGCAGCAAACATTCTAAAACATTTAATAACAGATATTATCTCATTAAACAAGCAGTATCTTTTTAATGAAGTATAATATTTCAAATAAAAATGTAGAATATCTGGATACATTAAAAACGATAAAAAGTAAAAAGGCGATTATATCAACTGTTTCGTTTATTAAGTATCTATATTCGAAAGCAGAGTTAATTAACAAAATCAGAATGTTTTTCTCCAAATAGGAAATTATGCTCAAGAATTAATTTTAATAACTTCTCTATTTTCTTTTTTCCTTCTATTTAAAACTGTTATTTAAAAAAAAAGAATGGTAAATCCTGCATTGTAAAAAAAAACTTGTGCTAGACACTTTCGAAATAAAAGTATATTAAGAATAAGCAAAGCTTTATTATATATATAAAATGAGGCACTTCATCATTTTTAAAGTACTCATATCTCAAAGTTTTGGGGTATTATCAACATCACTTATTGCTCATTACTGATTAAGCCTCCCTTTTTTAAGAGCGTTCTGGGATTAGTATCCTACATATTACGCGGTACACCGCAGAAATTTTCTTGCTGAAAATTGCTCCAACTCAAGTAATGGCTCCTATAATTACGATCAAAGATAGAAAGAAAGACAAAATAAAGAGGAGAGCTGAGCTATGTTACATTATTTTATGTGCAGCAACGAATAGTTTTATCTGGGTAGTTGAAGTCGTATATTTAATTTTTAATCCTCTTTTAAACGGCCTTAAACATGGTCTTAGAGAAAAATATTCACAGCTGTCGAGTATATTCGAAACTTTAACCATGTGAGTAGCGAAAGGATAATTTAAAAAGCTTTTATCATTCTTCCAAACCTGACATTTTAAAAGAAAGACTTATGGCTGTCTTAGTTCAAGTTAAAACAACAAGAAGCTTTAATCTTTAAAGCTGTCTTATGAAATGTTCTTTTAAGCAACAACCGCATTTACTACATGACATATTCCGTTTTAAAGTTCCACATTTTGCATCTTTTAATGGCTTTAACAGATATATAGAATATAATTATTCGAGCATTATAGTGTGAAGAAGTATATTTCCCATTAAAACTTCAATGTAATGGGGCAGTACATTTGCATTTACGAAATTTCCTTACGATTTGAGTATTCAGGAAATATAAAACCGCAATGAAACTGAAAATAAAAATGATCTCTAGTAAAAGAAAATAACTTTTCGGTAAATTCTGAAAAATATTCTTTTGAAGTATATTTATTATTATCTATCCAGAGTTTGTATTATTTAAATGCTTTATTTAGATGATTGTTAATTTCTATAGATTTGATACATTTTAATCAAATATAAAAAAATAGTTTTTTATTTATTTGAAATTCTTAAATATTTGAGTGAGTTGTCGGTAATATATAATGAAGTGCTTATAGCTGTAGATTAATGGTACTAAATATTGTCTATTACAGTAGATCTTAAACATGGTTATATATTTTGGTATGATTTTGATACTTTTGCAAAAGATTTTTTCTTTTGTTTTGGCATTTTTTTATCCGTAAACTAAATTTTTGATTATTACTAGCATACATGATCAAAATTGTTAATAGCTGAAATTTATTATTTGAAATTATCAACTAAAGAATATTCAGATCTACTCGAAGGAAATGATATGTGATATAAAATGATTAAGCAGATTATAAAATTTCCATGACAAAAGTATTATGAAATAAAAATATCAGTTGATCTCATTTACATGATATTTTTTTTTATATCTCTGTAGCACTGCATACTAAATATGTTTGCTTCTTTATATCTTTATCACATATTTAAATTTTAAAAAGTGTAATTATACACTCAGGAACATTAAAAATAGTGCACCAAGAGAGAACAAGGGATTGAAATGAAATTTAATACATATAATGGTATAGACGTGTTATTCACTTGATCCCAAAATTAAGACAATTAACCAAATACAGAGTGTACAATTAGACAAATACAATACAATGTATGTAGCTCGTTGAACCAGCTCCTGTTGCAATACATGCCGGCACATGGTCTGGCATCGAGTTGATTAAACGTCTGATGTTGTCCGGAGACAGATGTGAGGAAAAATCTCATTCAAGATTTGTCCACACATCTAAGCCACTTCTAAATGAAATACTGAGTAAAACGTAAAACGGTGTAAAACGTAACAAATGTAAAGAGTAAAATGGCAGCCTCAGACGTTTCAGCTGATCCCAAACATGCTCTATCGAGGATAATCCCTTGCAGTTGGCTGGCCAAGGAGGAGTTTGAACATGATGTAGGAAGTCTTGAGCAACTCAAACTGTATGCGAACAAGAATTACTTTGCTGTAAATTTACAACTGGAAGACCATTAAAAAAGGTCCCAAAAAGAATTGAAGATTCTCGTCGGCATAATCCTGGCCGCATAAGATTCCACGTACCACAACTAAAGTGAACCGGCTATCTTAGGCTATGTCCCCCAGATCATTACGACTGTAGTGCGGGCAATGTGTCACACATACATTTCTTTTCGCTTACTGTATTAAAAAAATATTCGTGTTTCTAAAAATAATAAAAATACCCTTAAATAAAGTGACATTTTTGGTTGAGTTTGTAAGCTAAAAAATGTAATAGTAGCGACGACTTTTTTATAAATAGAAATGTATACATTCTTTAAGTATGTGATATCTTTATCAAAGCTCTGTAAATCTTAGAATTTTCACAAAAGTCTAAAAAAATGGTTCAAAAATGCGCAAAAACTTTTGGTAACAGATATCTCATTAAACAAGCAGTATTTTTTAAATGAAGTATAATATTTAAAATAAAAAAGTATAATATCTGGATACATTAAAAATGATAAAAAGTAAAAAGACGATTATATCAACTGTTTCTAATTGTCTTTCATACTTTTTCTTGCAGCAAAATAGTTGCACATTTTTAGCGTTTAAAAATTGTTTTCAAGAGGCCAGTTTGTATGAATTTGTCTAGTGGAAGCAAGTGAAACGGAAGCAGCCCAAACTTTAGGCGTTTCTAGATTACGACAGTATGCACCCAGGGAGACAAGATCAGCTCGGTGAAGCAAAATAAAAGTTGGAAAGAGGAACTCAGTGAAAAGGATTAGTGAGCAATGAAGTAGATTGTAATGTCTAAGAACCGAAAAACTGCATCAAAATTGACCGCAGAACTCTATCAGTATTTGGATTTTAAACAGTGATAACACACTGACAAAGCCTGGCTAATTTATCAGTGAAGAATGAAATATTGTATGACGAGATATTGTTGTGGTTTATTTAAAGCTTTCAATACGGAATCCATGACCTTCACAGGCATCTATTCCAGAATTTTCGTAATATGTCCCTGAAAAAGATAAAGTTCTACCCATATTACATGCCAAAGGAGGTAAAACATCATATACTAATAAATGATTCCTGATCAACCCAAGATGTTTCTATTATTCTTATAACCACCTATATCATACATTATTCAGTTTGATTATGTATTTAACATTACTATTTTATGAACTGTGCTCTCTCATTTCGTTTTTGTTAATGTGTTATTATAGCTGTTTAGTTATTTAATAACATGTTGAGCAAAAACTATACCAAACTTTTAATTCTATATCTTTTATTAAAAATTATTTTATTCTAATTTTTTTATTAATGGTCGATTCAAATTTCTGTAAAAATTCATAATATTAATCATTTCGTTTATAAATTAAATAAAATTAGTTAGAGTAAATCAAATATCAATTAAAGACAAGAATAAAAATGCGATTAAAATGCTTTTTTACGTAGTCTTAATTATATTGAATCCTATTATTGACAAAGGAGATTGAATTTTCTGCAGGAAATATATATATATATATATATATATATATATATATATATATATACTGAAACATAATATATGTTCTGCATTTTATTTATGATACTTAAGAGATGTTGCAAGTAAATAATATTTGTATTTATTAAGGATGTAATGCGTGCATGAAGCACATATAATAAGTAATTCTTGATTCTATGGGAAGTTATATCTACAGAAAGTTATGCAATGAGTCATAAAGTCCTGATTTATTAAAAACATTTTCTAGCTGAAACTTTATCTAATCTGTCCTTAATTTATTTAAAGTTAACCATATTAGCACATATACAACATCCGAATATTAACTAGATGTTAAAAATTATGAAGATAAGCTTAAAGGAAATTATATCCTTTTTACATTTCCTCACATATTCGTAGTTTTAGGATGGCCGAAAATCTCCTTTTTTCTACTATAATATCTTAATATATTGTCAATGATAATTTTTAGAAATAATTTCGTTTTGAAGTATGAAAATACATCTATTCATTAAAGTTAATTAATATTATGCTTTATTAAATACTTCTTTTAATTTAGCTACATCATTCGATAGAAAATTTGATTTATATATTCCACTGAAATGAAGCATATGTCAACAACGAGCAGTATACACTTGAATCCTAATAAATGCAATTTAAATCAAATACTGTATAAATAATGATGGATTATACTAAAAACGTTATGAATTTCAGATGTTATCGCTTTTTTGAACTTCAGTATATATCTATGATAAAATACAAAAATGATTTATGTGTTAGAATTTAACGCTTATATACTTTTCTTATTATTCTTTTGAAGCGATCTATTAAATATACCACAAGAATAAATGGGCGAAAACTATTTACTATAAAGCTTTTAAAATCACCTTCTTTTTACAGAAACTTGGATGGTGAAAAAATATCAAAGCTTTATAAAGTGCATCTGATCTTTTCCGCTCAGATTGCTTCTATTCTATATTAGCATAAATCCTCTTTCAGTAATACCAGCGAGGGACTGAAAAAGTATTTAAAGCTTTAGATTGAAGAAAATGAGCGAAATCATATTTGCGGTAGACACAATAAGCGAAGAGAAATGTAAGCCACACCCCAGAAAATTCTGTCAGAACGGCTTTCGAAGTCAAATCGAGAGCCACTCCTCTTCCCATCAAATCTCTACGGAATTTGAAAGAATCACTTCAATTTATTTTATTACTCTTTCAAAAGAAATTTTGATAACAAGATTAAACATCTTTTGTAGGACAACAAATTTTAAGAAACCTTAGACTCTCTGAAAACAACCAGGGCGATCCATGAATGCAATTTTTTTATAGGAAGCTTGAAATTTTTAATAAATTGAATGATTTTTACCGAAGACCAAACAATGCTTTATTTCATCTTATTTTTTATGTTGCTTTACAAGTAATATGATTTCTACAAATATCAGCTCTTCTAAATTAATCACAGTTAGTAATTATATATTTTTAATAATATTTTTTTGGATTTAACTTTTTAAATTAATTTAATAATAAACACAGCTGATATATTTCTATAAATGCTAATAATCAAAACAGTAAATTACTGACTCAAGAATTTTTATTGAAATTATATAATAGTTAATTTGGTTGCTGTTTATCCCCTTGGTGCAGGAAAGCCAACACCAGGTCCAGAAAATCTGGTATAGGGTAGCATGCAACTTCTTTTTTGGAGAGGAACCACAAGGGCAGAAGACTGAATTTACCTCTGAACAGACATGCCATAGGTACCCATTTATAGGGTAGGCAACCATTCATACAAAGAAAGGACAAAGACAGGATAGAAAGAGAGGGAGTAAGTACATCCATGCCCGAACCGGTATTCGAACCCAGACCTCCCTATTCGCAGTCAGGCATCCTAACCACTAGCCAGAGTAGGGGCAGTTAATAAGGTACTCATAAACTTATTAACTCGATATTTTTTTATATTCTTAGAAGTGTTCAAATTGATATAGAAATCAAATTGTATTCTATAAAAAAATTTAGTTTATTGCGCTTGCAAAATAAGAATTATATTCATAGTTGAATTTAATATATTTGGGTAGTTTTAAGAAAGCGAATTAATCAACGTAAATCAATATACTTTTGTAGTTCTTCTAATATTTTGAGCTTAAAATTTATGGATATTGTGAACCTAGTTTGTCATTCCTATTCATTTAATTATACATTCAGAATAAAAATTATTCTGAAGAGTTTGGAATTTGATTTTGCAATTCCTTGTTTTTTTAGGAAAAAAACAAGTTTGGTTTTAAGTTATAAATATTAAGGTAAGACTGTTTTTTTTTATAAAAGAATAAGTTTGAATTTAAAAAACAATAGTTCTTAGACTTTTAAAATTAAATTTTAAAAAACACGGTTCTTGAAATTTTATTTCTAAGTACAGTAACTAGCTGATTTACATGTTAGTCTATTCATTACACTTTCTGCTGAAGAAATTATGCGCATTATTAGTTTCAAAAATCTATGTACAAGGTTTTTGCATAAAGTCAAACATTGTATGATTGCTTACAAATTATATTTTTGAAACTATTAAGGATTTATAGATTTAAATATATATATATATATATATATATATCGAACATCATTTTAGGTGCGGATGTATGTAGTGGTTCGAAATTAACTTTGAATCGTAAGTCTTGGTCTAATTGGCCTTCATGTATCAAAAAGGCATTGAGTAACAAGTAAAGCAAACCCGAATCCTTGAGACCTCTATTTAAATTAATTTGGACTTTGACGTGAAAAAATTCGATTAAAAAGTTAAAATATTCTCATGCACTTGAATATTTTAAACTTTTTGAATAAAACATTCACATATACTGGAAAACATAATGTGAACACATTTATAATAAAATAAAATAATAATTAGACTTGGATTAATATTTAGTCTCATGCTACAAAGGGATGCATTTTTCAGTTTCTGTAACAAGTTTTTAATATAATGCATAACAATGCGTGGACTTCTATTCTATCTTAAAATTTCTGGAAATTGTTTTCATTGGTTTCTATTATGCATATTCACCTCTTAAGAAAACAGTGTGATGCAATTCTTATGCAATTTTTTTTTCATATTAGATTTATATTTACCGTAGAACTAAAAAGTAATAAATGTAATACTAATTATTGTTATGATGTTTTCAAATTTAGCATTTTCACTAGTGCAATAAAAATAAAATAGATGTTCAAAATTGAAAATTAAATTTAAAATGTAATTTTTTCTTTGACATCTTTAAAAACAACCGAATGAGTATAAATACTGATTTTAAAGTGGTTAGTCAATAATCAGACAAAATTTTAAGAAAATTAATGCAGTGGAAAATATTCTTTGATATAAAAGACATGACAATCTAAGCTTAACCCTTTAGCGTCAGGTGTGCAGAATTCGGCACATACCTCCAGAATCATTTTGCCTCAGTAGCTAAGTGAGTCATTCCACAATAGCCCATTGTGACTTTTCGGCACATTCTTATCTGCCGGCAGCAATAAGTGTTGTTTTTACGTAAGGAAAAAAAAATCTTTCCTTACGTAAAAAAATTGTTGTCCATAAAGGTTTAAGTAAACATCGAACAAAATCTCGGTTGATTCGTGAGGGCACTTGATTGTGATCTGTAGTTCTTACTACACAGTAAGTTGAAACCATAGCCTTAACACACTGTATGTTGTGTTACAGAATTATCTTGAGGAATAAAGCATATAGCTTTATTTTAATATTTCAGAACAATTTCATCCTAATAAGTTTAATATGATAAAGTAAACAAAAAAAAAATTAAGTATATTATCACATTTTTTGTATTATTTATTCTTTCTATACCACATTATAATTTTTTAAACTGACGAACTATAAGTTTTAACAACAATGAAATCGATAACAGCAGGCACTGAAAGTTGTTTTTGAAAAAATCTAACATTTTGTAATGGATTTCAGACAATATTTTTTTAAAATTTGTAAAATTATACGGTCTAAAAGTTTTGCTTTAATCATATAAAAGGTTCTGAGTATAAGAAGCCCAAAATTAAGCCTAATAAATAAAATTTTTATGCTTTCTCGAACTATTATTATTTTTCATTTAAAAAAATTTAATTTTGTTAATTGAATAAAACTAGTGTTCACAAAGTGGGCTAGTGCTTTTTCGTTAAAATAAATGCTAAAATTGAGTTTCAAGATATTTATTACTCTCATATATTACAAATTATTTTAGTTTTGTGTTATATTTGAAACAATGTTTTCGAAGTGAAATTTTAAATCACAAATTTTTATACAAAACTAACGATTTGAAAATCAAATTTATATATTATATTGTTATTTTAATGAAATTTATAAGCTTTTTATAAACTTCTAAATTTTCCTTTCATGTCTGATATTTCGTTTAATATTTTATTTAACATTGTTTATCCTGATTATTAAAAAAAACCGTAGTATTTGACTTTCGAAACTGCTTTATATAGTTTTTGTAGAAGTAAAAGTATTTAATTATTTTTAAACCGAATTCCTTTTAGATCTAATGATATAGTTAAGAACATGAAAATTGTTATCAAATTAATATAAATAAAGTAAGAAAACAAAAATGAGTCTTATATTGAAAAAGTTCATTTAATGTAAGATGTACATATCACATATTATATTTGATTAAGGAAAATGTTCTTTAAATAAATGTTTTTGTAGGTCGAAAATATTCACAAAAGAAATTGATTTCTTTTGGATGTTCTAACAGACAAATATCTGAAACTTCAAAATATTAACACTTATGATATAACTTATCTATTGAGGAATAGGAAAATTGGCTACATGATTTTGAATAGAAAATGCTTAATAACAGCAATTATTTCCATTAAAAATGTGGTTTACATACAATGACTGATATCAGACTTTGTATTTTTTGTCTTTCTTAAGTTTAATAATTATTATAGATTTTTTGAATCTAGAATAAATTAGTCAAAATATTATTCTATATTTTTTCAAAGTGATATAGCGTTTAAAGTAACTTTAAGAAATTGTATTTTCCAAAAAAGGAAGGGATAGGTAAGTCCCTGTAAAAAATTGTCGTGTCATTGGAATAGCAAATCGAAAGACAATGAAATATGATGGAATTAAATGAAGTATTCTCTATTTCGAAAAGTCATTACTTCTAATTAATGTAAATCCTGAATTTTCTTTTTTGAATCCTGAATTTTGAAATTAGTACAAAAATATTAATTTCTATATTGATGATTTTTAATTACACACATCATAAATATTAGACGATTTTGGCTTTAATATTTTAATAACAAGGCATTTTTTGATGTATACTTTTAATTAAAAATTTTTGCTGAATTAAATTAAATAAATTATTTATACCTTTTTTTATATTTTATATAATATTTATAAAATTATATATAGTATATAAAATTTTAAAAGTTGTAAATAAAATTAATACCTTTTAAAATTAAAATATTAAGTTGAATTACACTACACATATTGTGTTTTAAAATTTTTGAAATTTAAAAATAAAATTATTTAATATAATTCATTTATTATAAAAATTATTGATACTATTTTAAGAGATTGCTAGCTCGCTGAAAAGATAAAAAATCCAATAACATATTAAAAGATTATCAAGCAAACACAAGTATTTTGTTTATCAATCGGTCTGGCGTAGGAAGCCTACCTAAACTATCAGCGAACCTTAGCTAACGGAAGCCTACTTTAGCTATCTCTATTTGACATTTTCAGCTCTGCCAAAAATATTACACATTTCTTAGATATAGTGCCGTTAGTATGCTTTTCTGCTGGCCCAATGCTAGATTGCAACAATATCAAATTGGTCACTTGTGATCCATCTAATTACCAGTATCTTCCCATATATAATTAGTTATAGGTACCATCTCATATACAGTCTCATTATTCCTTCTCCTATACTTGTTTGACCACCAGTGGAAGCTTTTACAGATGTAATGACAGTTACAATTTATTTTTTATTCTTACAGATAAAAATGAAACTTTTACCATTTTTATCTATATTATTTTATCTGTAAGCTAATACTAATAGTTATGCAAATTTTACAACTTATTTTTAATCGAACATTCATAATAAAATTTTTTATTTTTCGTCAGATTTACTTAAGAATAATATATTTTATTCTTATGTACTTTAATTTTATAATTTATAAATTTATGTTACTTTTAATATTTTTTCTTATTTTTACATTTGATTATTGTTTAAGCTGGATATTATATTTATTCAATTTTTCTTTTTGTAAGCAAATTTCAATTCATTGCTAAAATTTGAAAAGAAAATCTGCACAAAATTCCAACTTATATATTTTAAGTTTCTGATGTTCATTTATTGAATTATTTTAAAACGTACACGCATATAACTTAAAATTGAATTTCTTTTCAGTAAATATTTATATATTATGTCAAGTAATTTTATTTATGATGATATTTAAACAAAACAGCATTTAGGATCAACAATTTTCCTTACTTATAACCAAAAATAAATTTACATAATTTGCTTAAAGTTTTCTTCTCTTATTTCGTCTACTTTTCCCATTTGGAGCATTGCGGAGCCAATTTCAAAGGTTTTATCCCCAACTGTCTGTTGGAAAGTACTTTAATATTTACTCTGCTTTTGAAAACTTATTGAAAAAAAAGTAATAATTTTGAAACAATTTTTGCAATATTTTACAAATTTACTTAGAAATATTTAATGAACCTAGAAAATTTATAATTACAGAAAATTAAGTACTTTAATTAAAGTCATTCTGTCTTTGTAGTAAACTGTTTCTTCTGCTTTTTCATCGTTTTTGATATTATAGTTAAAAAAATACAATTTTTGGAAGGAAATATATTTATTTTAGAAATGAATATATTAATAATATAGGAATATACATTTTAGATATTTTATTTAAAATATTATACTTTCATGCAATGATAAGAAGATATGTTTTATATATAATATTATTTGTTTCCTTCAGTATTTGTTGCCATTTTGGCAGAATATTTTTTTATTATTACATGTACAGGCATTAAGTGCAGGAAAACAAGATCAATGACCAAACTCATGTAATATAAAATTATCCTAAAGGTGTTTCTACACCTTTATTTTGTTTTCCAGGTTTTAAGAAAATTAAATATTATTTAAATACTTTAGTTTACGTAGTCAATTTCTCAAGGAATGACTTTTTAATACTGAAAAATATTTGTGTATTCAACAACTTAAGATTTAACAAACTGAAATTTATTAAAAAAAAAACAAAAGACTATAATCCAAACACTATATTTAATAGCACTAAAAAAATAAAAAAATCAGTATCTCCAGCAATAAATTAAATATCAAAGACTGACAATTATAAAAGCAGTAGAGAGAATAGGAGAATAGAAAAAACAAGAGTTGGCAAAATTTCAGTTGGTATGGCATTTAAGAATAGAGGAAGTAGAAAAATAAAGACTATTAATAATGTATATTTGTTTTTGAATATTTTAATAAAGTATTTTTTCCGCATATTATCACTCGGAATGAGGAGAAAACGCAAAAAAAATTATTCAACATTTATAATATTTTATGTGGTAAAATAATTGTTTCGCGTAAATATAAATTGATTTTTGAATATTTAAAATATATTTAAAGTCATAATTCAATAAAAATGAACCGAAAATTGAATGGTTATTAATAACCTGTGTATATAAGTTGAATATCTAATGTGATTTTGTTAAAAACAGTTGACAAATGTTATTAAATAATTTTAAATCTGAAATATTTAAGTTTACTAATGCGTATACCACGATTCTGTGTAAATTCATAAATAAAAAAAATGTTGTGTATCATTAATCATGAATTTGACAAATTTCTCAAAATAACAGCTTATTAAATATTATCTTCCTGAATTAGTAGCAACAAAAATTAATGTTACTAAATTTGTTAGTCAAGAATTTCAGAGATTCAGTTTTATTAGATTAATTTCTGCTGGGTTACTACTTATACAGCTGTCGCCCGATTTATTTTGGCTTGTGTTCTTCGGTGTCCTTAAAATTTGGACCCGGGCCATCAAACAACTTAGAGTATTGATAGCATAAAATTGGTTTGATCAACTGTGCTCCGACTTTATGCCACCAGTTGCGTGTTTACTGGGTAATTATATATAAACTGAGTACATAGTATTAAAGGGAAAAAATCCCATTAATAACTATTAATTAATTTTAAATGTTAAAGTATCTCATATCAGTGTATATAAAATAACGTATATTTTATATACATTCTATATAGTATATATGCAAAATATATGTTAAGTATAGAAATGAATTTACGATTTCTGATATTTTCGAAAGCATGAAACAGTTTTAAAGTAGCAAATAACAAACATAGAAGAAAATGAAAAATGTATGTAGCTAAATTCTAATAAAAATATTTTCGTAAATTTTCTCAATTTAATTTCAACTTTATTTTTGCATAATGTCATCAATCTCTTATAATGCAATGTTTACTTGATGTCACATTGTTTTCTTTAAAATAGTTTAATGTCTTAAGTATCTTAAAGAAAATCATTTCCAAGAGATGTTGGAAAGGAAAATTTGCACATATTAATAAAATGTATTAGGATTAATAGTGCAAAGAAAATGGGTAAAAATAATATATCAAGGGAAAAATAATTTGTTTGAAGCTTGTTTTAGTTTAAGATTTTATACTTTAATCCGATTATATTGAGTTCATGACATTCTATTTTGATGAATGATGAGAAAAAAGAGTTTGCTTTCTCTTAATCATTTAATTAGAAGAAAAAATGTCTAAAAAGTGATTTTCCTTGAATTAATATTAATCACATTATTATGCTTATACCCAAGAAATTTTGAAGAATGTATTTTCAGGTTTAATGGTAAAAGCTAAGGGATAAGATTAAATTGAATGATTTTGAGGAAAAAAATTGCCATATTTTAAATTGTCTGTAAATGTTCCAGATAGATATTTTTTCAATAAAAAGTGCTTGCAGAAATAATGTTTGTATGTAAACATATATTTTTATTTTCTCATTAAAAAAGAGGAAAATTTCAATCCAGTTTAATTATTTGAAATTAAACCATGTGATTTTAGAATATTTAAACATGGTACAACTATGTCATGTTTAATTATTCTCTAAACTCACCAATCTTTTAAGTTGTTATACTCAAGATTTGAGTTCCTACTTTTAGAAAATAGCTCAAATACACCGTTTAAAAAAAAAAAAAAAAAAAAAAAAAAAAAAAAAAAAAAAAACCTTTTAAGAAATAAGTGATTGTTTTCCAGAAATTAAATGTGTGTACAGTTCATACACAGATCCCCGGCTCAAAATTGGAGTTTAAATGTTCACATCAGTAATAAGTGGAACCATCCCTGACGCTAATACGTGCTTATACACCTCTCGGTATAAAATAATAGAGGCTCCTAATGTTATTCTGCCAGGTATTCACCAGTTGGTCCTCCTGATCTGGGATATTTTAGGGTGCCCGAATCTGGCCTCCTACCATGTCTTACATATGTTACATTGGTGAAAGGTCTGGTCACCTTCCTGACCACATCACAAAGGCAGTCCAGTATAAACCAATCGTATAGGACCGGGTATTTTCTTGTTTGAAACGGTCTCTCGGATGACTTGCCATAAAGGATAATAGAAACTGCAGCAGCATATCGTCGAGCTGTTAAGGGCTTAAGTAGAATAGTAGACAATGAATGCTACCATTAGAGCCATAAGGACCTGCAGAACAATTATGTATCGCATTTTTCACTTTGGTCATTTAGAGCTTTCCTTTCGTTGATAAGTTAAAACCATTACTGCCAATACTTTTTCACAGCTGTGTCTGTACATTTCTGGTGACGATCCATTGCTCAACATGACCTAGCTTCACGCATTCCAGCAATGCGAAAACTCTGAAAACTTCTTAATGACATCATTTTGTTGCTACTTCTAGGGAATCAAAAAGGCGAAACGAAACAGAGATTTACCACCTCCATTATCGGTTTCATATTTTTTGAACTGCTCAGCAGAAATGGGTGCCACGACGACAATTTATATTCATTTGCCTTGCAAATTTTATCATTTGCATGTTCAATGAAATTATTTTTGGCTATTAAATTTCATCACAATCAGACACATTTTTGTTGGTGCTAAGATGTTTTGCAAAAGAGTGTGTTTAGATATTTCTTAAATTCACGTTTATCACCCAAGTTATTTTCTCATGATTAAAGATTTTAAAATACATAAAAAAGTAAAATTTGAAATGCATCCCTTAGGGTAAAAATTATATTTACAGATATATATGTGACATGGAGCAACTTGAATTTACATTTTACATTACAAGCAAATCTTTTACATGTAACTCTTTGTTAATCACAAAGAAAACATTTCCTTAGATGTATTTTTTTAAAGAAACATTTTTTTACTAAGTTCATGCAGTGAATTCATATGTCATGGATATGCACAAGAATAGAAAAAAGTTGAATTGAAAAGTGTGATTGTATACTGCAAAAAATGAGCTGTGAATCGTTTATTTTTTTGAATGAAAGCTCTTCTAACAGCATTTTCTCCTTTAGAACAAAAAAGCGATCAAAACATTTTTGGCATTCCGCCAACTTAAAATTCAATCAAGTCAGTTAAAGAATAAGAAAATGTAATTTACAGAATAAAAATAATATTTTGTTATTATAAGCTGACCTTAAATTGAGGACAAACTTTATGGATTGAATGATACAAACTATCTAAATAAATTTTAAATATATCACATAATTTTTATTAATTTTTTTACATTAGTATAGCACAGTTTATTTTCAGAGAGAAACATTATTTAGATAATACTTTTATAAATGTTTACTTCAAATTAATAATAATTTATTTAATCTTCACAGTATTTCTTTATATTATATATCACCAAAAATGAAAATATTTAGCTTAATTTATTGAAAATCAAATTTACAATCCAAATGTATTAAGTTTATCTCATAACTGGCCACAAATATCTCAGTATAATTAAATTATTGATATTAATTTATATTCGAGATACAGAGAAATTTGAAGTTTCAACAATTGATGGACCAATTATATTTTTATTACATATAATAAATACAGGCTATAATATACATATTGTATCTTTTATAATATAATTTGAGCATTTTACATTGTTACTAAGTTTAGAAATTATTTTAGAATCCAATTTTTCCTAATGAAGAATTTCAAGACTCACAAATTAAGTGTGTAAAATTAATTGACTCCTTTATGCTCATTGTCAAGTGATAAAAAAATTAATTTCGTGAATGAATACCTGTTATTCATTACCCAATTAATTTATTAACTATACCCAACTAATTAATTCATTACTAACTATATTTATTATAAACGCTTTTCACCATATTTAGCAAATTGCATTGTAATTATTGTTAATAATTAGTAAAAAATTATAATATCACATTTATCAAAATATTTATAGAGAATGTTCTTCGTTATATTAGATTAGGGAAAAAGTTATCCATTATTTTTTCGGTAGACGTCTGTAGTGATCTCTATCTCGTGAGGTATCTATCAACAATTTCAGATTTATGCTCGTTGGAAAGGTGACATTTGACACTAAAATATCCTCTTGCGGTTTTTTGTTTGATTAATTCAGTTACGAGTACAAGGTTTCAAAAATGGAAGACAACAAACAGAAAGTTCGATACATTTTCGTTTTTTTTTTCTTGTAATGGCGAAAAAGATAGCCGGGAGGCTAAAATTGTGAAAGGTGTTTATCGTCCTATATAAGACTGTAACAACTAGTTACGCACAATTTTGGTTTCGTCGATTCCGTTTGGGTATTTGAATGCTAAAGATGCACCTCGCATGTGGATACAACATCGTCGAGAATGTCTATAAAGTATCAAAAATTATCAAACTTGACAGCATGTCAGCAGTCGTAACTTCGCACAAGACCTAAAAATCTACATGAAAACTGTTTTAAACCTTTTTACAAAGCGAATCTGAAAGAAGTTACAAAAAGTTCACGTAAAAATAATGGATTTCTTTTTCCCCTACCTAATATATTTCAATTTGTTAATAAAAGCTTTAAATGTCACCAATCTTATTTTTCAATCAAATTTAATTAAAGACTGAAATATTGTGCAATATGTCTATTAAAATGGAGACATTATTTTCCTTTATCAAAAATAAACTGGTAATTTTACTTTAAGTTTACTCTACATACAACCGCTTATTTTCTTGCAAGAGTGGTGAAAGATAATCTGACATTACGAATTGGAATTTTCATAAATCTCACAGCATCGATATAAATTGAACATGTAAATATAATTAGCTGTTTACTCAAAAAGAATTTTCATAAAGATTTTTGTAAACGGATTTCTTGAAAGTTGAAAGGACATTTCTATTGTAAGATTGGATATTTTTCTGTTTTAAAACCTAGTTCCTGGTCCAATCAGCCTTTATGTGAAAAATCTAATTATAGCATGATGACATAATCAAACCCTGATCAAATGACAAATGATGGGACCATGCTTACCCTGACCAAATGATAGGATTCCGCGTTTTTAAATTGAAGATATTGGGTTCGATTCCAGTCACTGTTGAACAACAAGAGATTGGTTTCTGCTTTCTGAATATACATTTTTCAGGTTGGGCACTAAGAAGTTTTCTTGGTTCTCTCCCTTGCGTGATCTGTAAATACTGCTCATGATCAATGAAATGTCTTTTCGAGTAGCAGTAATACGCAGGGAATATTAAAGAAGCCATAGTTAAATTATCTTCCGACACTTAATCTGTCTATTACATCCTCCTAAATTTAAAAAGTGGGTTGATGAATAATGGAAAACTCCCATTGATCTAGTCAATTTCGAATCTTCTTGGCTAGTTTCATATTCTTTACCTGTCAATAATAAAAAGTAGTACATAGAAGATGAGATTTTGCTTTCTTCAAGTACATTTATTGCAGTAATTTTGTGAGATTTTCTAGATTCCCCTCTTGCGATACACATATATGAACTGATTTCTGCTAAAAACATAAAAATCTGCTAGAAAGAAGAACTAGGTAGATATTTTAAAGCAACTTTAGCAATAAGTCTCTTCACCAACGGCTTAGTTTGGTTTACTTGTCACTAAATGGTCATTCTTTTCATACGAGAGCTAACTAGACAGGAACTTACGGTTTAAATTAGATTCCGAACCACTACAACCATTCAAGCCCTATTCTATTATGACAGAGAGCTTGAGTATATTGTTACGATAAATACTCCAGTTTTGTTGTTCAAAATGGATTGAAGAAAGATGATCTGTAGGTTGTTTTGATTGGCTACGAAGATAGTTAATGGCTGAATTGCATGAAAGTTCACTTCTTAGACTAACATTAAAATAAAATACAGGTACACATTCTCTGTCATAATAGAAAAAAAAAACAACAACTACTTTATTGTGGGATAATATAACTTTTAAAAATAACACAATAATTTTTTGACGATCGCAGTCTCGGGACTCAACAAAATGACCACATACCAGGTTATATCATTTTCCCAGTTCTATGCAGAAAAAGTTTCTTAAAACAAGCTCGGAATTTATGACAAAGCTGTCTCAATGGCCTGCTTAACAGATAACGGAAATAAACTCAGGGGCATGACAGCCCATAATGGGGGTCCAAAGCCTACTGTGACATATATGTTTATATGACCAAGGGCTTGAGACGTGAAGCATATATACCATTTAAGTGGTAAGCCTTTTATGAAACCCCCAATGTTTAATTCTCAAGCATGCTTAGCAATCAGTTTCATCGACTCAAAAGGTTGAAAGTCTGAGCCGACATGAGCCCGAAGATCGAACTTAGGACCTCTGTCTTAGAAAAGCGAAGTACTAACCCTACACTACAGTCCTACCTGCTGAACCGATACTAAATATTAATTCTTATCACTTTTATAGAAGAATAACTATATAAAGTTTTACTGAATTTCATTGCAATGAGATTGGTTCATATGCAGGAAGTTAAAATAAATTTCCTGGATTTAGATATTTTATCAAAAATAACATATTTGGGTGAAATTATAAATGGTTAATTTACACGTTTCTGCTAAGGTATCGAAATAAAAATGCTCACTGAGTTAGTTTCTTAAACCACCCCTATTTCTTATTCTATTAATTATTATTTTTTATTCCCCTTTTACTTTTTATTCTAAATAATAAAACTAATATATGAAACTGTATTATTCAAATAAAAATTTTCTTTTTCTTTTTGTTATATTTAGATGATTGTTTTGCTAGTACTTATTTGTCGAAGGGTTTCCTTTAACAAAAAGAGACAAAAAAACCATATAAATTGATTTAGCGGAACATTAATTTTTATAGTTAATTCTATGTTTCATTTGTTTTTAGCATTTTTATATCAAAACAACTACTTATCAAGTCAAGTATATAATGTGTTCTCTGTGAAAAATGTTTTGAATTGAAGTGTCAAATGGTTTATTAGATTTTTAGGAAATGGTAACGCTTTTAAGTTTATACTGTACACTGCTTTAGAGTAAGGCATAAAATTATATAAAAAGTTGCAAAAAATAGAACAAAAAATAGTTCAAAGGAATTTCGTGATAATTGTATTGATAAATTTCTTTTTACATCAGTTGAGTTAAATTGGTTTAACTACACATTTTTATACATTTATTCTTTTACAAATTTATTTCGAAATCTACATTTTTATTATTATATGTAGTAAAGTCTTTGTTCTATAGTTTAGAAAACACTAGAAATTTTTATCACTTGGAGAGCCATCATCCAAATCTTTGAATTTTTAAAATGGAATGAGAGAAAAATAATTTAGACGATTGTGAATTAAAAAAAAATGTAGGCGTTTATTCATATATTTAATCATCACATTTCATATTAAAAGAAAAGTTTTTGTTTAGTTTGTCAAAATAATTACTGATCTTAATATTTTTACTTTCTGTTGGCAATAATATTTTTAGACTTCAAAAAAATGAATTTGCAAATTTCAAAATATGAATTAAAACCCTTGAAAACAATAAATATGGTACATCTAGTACTCTTTAAGGAATTTAATGAAGCAAATGTTATTTTAAATTTAAGTATTTATGCATTTTATGATTAATAAGCAAAAGAACCATATATATATATATATATATATATATATATATATATATATATATATATATATACACAAATAAATATATTTTTTACTCATTTTAACACTAAATTTGCTATAAATGCATTCTATTCTCTTTTCAGAATACATTTAATACATAAAGAAATAAAATTTTTTATTTAAATTTTATGGCAATTTTATTGTTACGAAAGTGATAGAAATATTTAATAATAGGAAAATCTATTACAAGTTAATTATGTCTATTTTTGATATTAATATGTTGTATTTCAATATAAAATGAAAATGATTATTTCAAATTACTCTGGATAAAGTATGTATGTGTTGCATATGCACACATTATTTAAAGTCTATTTATCAATAAAAAATATAATAGGGAAATAGATAAGTCTTAATTGCAACTGGTCAAAAAACGAGTAAACAATGTAATAATAAAATAGAATGAGTTTTTAATTGAAAAATAGATAAAACCATAAAAGCAGAAGTAACTTCTGCACCATAAGGTATTCCTAATAGTACAGAGAGATATTTTAATTTTGGCATGCTATAACACCACTGTATGTGGAAAAAAACTGATGTTAAATGAAAGCATTTATTTAAAGTTTGAATCTTTGTGAGCAGTAAGAAGTATTCTCCTATTTCAGTCTTTGATTCTAACTATTATTTTTGCAAAAAAGCGACTTATTTCCTTTCAAGCGAAAACTACAGATCAACAAATTCAAGATGCGATCATCGAACAGCCTTTGAGTGTCTTTCTTCCTCAGAAAACTGTCTTTAATTTTTTGGGCTATTCACCCTTAAGAAATTTAATAATAGTTCCAAGTACCAAAGGATAAAAAAGCTCTTCTCTCAAGTATCTCTTGGGAAATCGTAGCATGTAACAATGAAAATATAAAGAAATTGTTACAGAATACATGACCCATTGAACTAGAAAAGAAAGTGAAATATAGAAAGTGTCGTCTATCCGTAAAAATGTTGTCCGCTTATTTTGATTTTTTTAAAAGAATGACATTTTATCTATTCAACAGGTTTAATTTTGTGAAAGATAAAAGAGAGAGTGCAATTGTTTTCGAGGAACGTAAAAATAAAATTTTTTATCATTAAATCATGTAAGGGATAGTATTGATCTAAATTTCTTTTGAGAACATTGCAATACATGCTTTCTTCTCATGCTGTCTTCTTATGCAAATTAATATCAAATGTTTAAATGATACTCTATCCACTCTTAATATTAAAGAAAATAATCCAAGGAATCAAATATATAGTAGTGTTTAAAAGTAAAATAAGTATTGTTTACAAAACAAATCGCAAATGCATGAATAATATAGTGTAGATATAATTGGAATATCATATGTAAAAATATAAAAACTAGATATACTAATTTAGTTCAGTAAAGGTATATTCAATTTGAATAAAAATGATCATTTTAAACAATTAGAAAGTTCATATATCTTTGGATGAAAGTAACTATTTTGAAGACTATTAAAATCAACACATTAGGCATGAATTGTGATTTTTGAAATGGTCAAGTATACAGAAGATTTGGAAATTAGTACTATGGGAGTCAATGATTTAATGTGCTATAGACTAACACTAGTTTAACACTGTGTCGATATTAATGAGTAAAAGTTAATTATAATTAATTAAAAATGAAAAATGATTATTTATTCCAAACTTTTTTCTTTTCATAAATGTATTTTTTCGATCTGTACAGAATAAGTATTTCCACATCGCAAATAAAATTATTATTTAAGTATTTTTATCATGGTAGATCAATTTAATTAAATATCTTTGACGACTAAAATTGTTGTCAAACACACACACACACACACACACACACACACACACACACACACACACAGTCGACATAATTTTCATAAGATATTCTACGTGAATTTTTATACTTTTTTCTCAACATTTCATACCAACAAAGTAGTGTTAAATTTTAAAATTATAATGAATTCTAAAACTATAATTTTAGGTGAAATGAGTTTTGAAACTTCAACTGAAAGTAAAATAAACAATAAAATTTTAATGAAGATAAACTGTTATTTCAAGGGAATACTTACAGATATATTTATGATGAAGATCGTACTCTCTGAATTCTGGCTTTAGGAGTTACGATTTCTTATTTGAAAGTTGCATAAGTTTTCAGACAGAAACTGGTATACATATTTAATATAATTTTTGGAGATAAACTTCGAACCCTTGAATAAGAAGAAGTGATAGTGATCAGCGTCCATATTTTTTCTCTAGCATTCATGTCGAGAAGAAGTACATTGAAAAACAGAAAGTTAACAAATTTGCCTTTCGAAATGAGAAATGAAATAGTGTTTTGTCACTTTCGTGAATGTGATTTTCTTTTTCATTTCCAACAAAATATTTTAGAGCAACAACTTCCTTAACACTTAAATATTAGAATTAATCTAAAATCACTTGACAGTTACCTCCATATTTTGCTGACAAAAGTACACATTTCATTCAACAAAACCAAAGATCATAAATTCAGAAGACACCGTTTTATGAGCATATAATTATTTATTTCAATATTTGGTTTTTTAAATTCAATTTACTTATAAAATTTCAAAACTTATTCTCCAGATAGCATAGCTTTAATATTCATCCCCCCGAATTTGTTGCAATTTTTTTTCCCAGAAGGCTTGTTTTTACCAAATATTTAGTTGAAACTAGGTTTTGAAATGGATTTAACCTGAGAGATTAAACTTTAAGTTGTAATAGATTTCAAAAAAGCCTTTTCTGTGGTCAATACTTCTTGAATTACATTTCTTGTGGGTAACAATTTCCAGGTCTTTCTTGAAGACATGTGCCATTTATTGAATTGGGATCTTGATAGGCAGTCATTTGTGAAGACCTTATTTTTTCAATGAATACAGCTAATCAAAATTCTATAGGGGAGTAAACATTCTTCTAAAAATAATTTTTATAAAAGAATCTATGTGTTTGAATGTCTTCTGACAGATTTTTTAATGTTTTCACTGAAAATAACCCCTTTAAGCTTATTTTAAAATAACACAACAGGAAGCTGAAGAAAAATACAGTAGTAAATGTTGATTATTTTCCTAGAAACACTTCCTGCTAAAGATTCATGGACTGAAAGTTTTCATTAGCTCTTAAATATATATTTTGAATAAATCATTGATTAACAATTCCATTTCCCCCCCCCAAAATAAACCTTGATGAAAGTAAAGTAATGGCGCTTTAAATTTTTGTCAGAACTAGTAAACCATTCCATTTTATTTAGGTGTCATAAATAAATTTACACCTAGAAAAATCTATGTCCTTTACTGGCTAAGTGTGTTTGGGTTCAAACCTCAGGTATTTTGAAATATATCAAAACAGATTCCTAGAAATGGAAACAATCATTAAAAATCAATGTTCTTTTACTTACCGTAATTAAATTTATTGTTTTGTACGGAATACATTCTTTTTCAAAAAACAAAAATTAATTTTATACATGATTAAATATCCCCTAATTTTACTATACATTTTGTATGAAAAAATACTAAATGCATAATTAAATACGTATGGACATGTTTATTATTGAACTGTGATTTACAAAATTTATTTATTAATTAATATTTTACATTTTCAATGCGGATTAATATGTAATAAACTTCTTTAAACTTTATAAGGCCTTTATTACAGTTTATAAGAGAAACATTAATTTAAAAATAAGCGAAATTCTGAATGAATTGATTTATGATAAATACGCTGCTGACACTCAAATTGCAACACAAAGAAAAACAAAAGATATCACAGCAAAATTTATTTTGTATAAAACATGTTGACCAAATATCAAATGATTAAATTTTTAGGTTTCTGTGAAGTGTGGTTCCTGCCAAAATCAGTTGCCAGAGTTGCCGCTATTCTTGATGATCACAGCTGTCACCCGCGTCGGCATTCAAAGAGACTTTGGATGTATTCTTGGGTTACAGCAGACCAATCAGCTTCACCACATTGCCAAAGTTGATCTGGCTGGGCAGTTGGGGATATAATCTGGTTCAATCGTTGAGCAAACCATGGGCCTCATGTTTTCTACCAATTAAAGATCCGGAAAGCAAGGTGGCCAAAGAAACTGTTCAATGTGGTGATGGACGATGAATTCTTAGACAATGCGTGTCACTTGTGGTGGCCCATTATCCTGTTGAAATATGACTGTGGGCAAGACACGAAGTTAAGGAAGGCAAATTGGCTCCAACATCTCGGAGATGTAGCGCTTGATGTTAAAAGTACCGGCAATGCGTACTAGAGGAGTGCGAGAGTGATATCCAATACCACCCTATACCATAATACCCGGTGCAGGACAAGTGTGGTGGTGCTAACATAGCAGTTCAGCATCCTCTCTCTAAGGTGTCTCCAGACTCGAATGCGACCATCATAGTGTTGCAGACTGAAGCGTGACTCTTCAGTAAAAACTATTTCATTCCATTCTACCATCCACATCCATCTTTAATCTCACCATTTGAGGGGAAGACGTTTGTGGTTCTGCATCAAGGGTAGACGAAGCAATGGACGTCTTGCGGACAGACTATTCTGCTGTAAACGGCATCGAATGGCATGCGCAGACACTGGATGATGCACTACAGATTGAATGTTCTGTGGTATGGTTCATAATGTGGCTGAGAGATCCGTCACTGCCATGCCCACAATTTGCCTGTCTACACGTGAAGAGTTGCACTGTGGGGGATGCGATCGAACACGTTGGTCCGTCCTACCCTCCTGCTTCCAACGATCACATATTCGCATTACAGTTGTTTGGTTTCATCCACTACGACTATTGATTTCAATGAAAGGTAATCAACAATTTCGGTAGGCCGCTATCCTTTCTCTGTCAAACACGGATACTTGATCAAAAAATGATAGCTGTTTTCTATGAGGTATAATTGATCGTTTTTTTTTTGAAAAAAACGAAAAGAGAAGCACAATTGCCGAACTTGAAATGGTCGAAATATATCCAAGCCTTAAATAACTCTTTGAAGTGACGCTATTGCGAGCTTGATGTCCGTCTAAGCTGAAATACTTATCATTTGCATGTCTCACATCCGCTAATACATGTTGTAAATTTCATATTATTTGCATGCTTCTTTCAGGCTGTTGAATTTACTGTGGCCATGTAGCAATTTATAATGTGAATCATTTAGAGATTATTTGAAATAATATGAAATATTAAGAAAAAAGCAATAGAATTATTTCGATTAAAACGTTTACTGCTTTTTTCCTTTGAAGATAGCAAAATCGAATGATTTTTTAACTTGATTAAAAATTTGCTCTGTAACAACTAATTGCGATTTTACTCATAATTAAATTTTTTTATTAATATTTTTTAAACTACAATTATATTTTCCGAAGTTGTATATTCAGTTGTACAGATAAATTTACAGCGTCATACACTTATTTTTTTAAATATGCTTGATTAAAGAATTATCAATTATGACAATATGTATATTCTTCAGTTAAAAGATTTGCCTAAATTTCCCAATAATCATTATAATAGTTCCACCATTCGAAAAATTACATGACCAGTCTTTGACCAGATCTCAATCAAGCATTATTAAGGGAATTTGTAAATTAAATTACTCATTTGAAACAATCTCTATTGTTACTTCAGGGAAACTTCTTAAATACATGATTTTTATTTTAGCTCTCATTTTTTTAGAAATTCATTTAATAGGAAAATAATTACTTGATGGATAATAAGGTATTCTGCATGCAATTCCCATTTGTCTTACTTCTGATTTCATACAAGTTTCTTAATTTACACTCAACTTTCAATGTTTCTAAATTATGGTAGTATATTTGGTAATGAGCTTATTTATTGTCTCAATTTAAAGTTATGCGACTCAATTTGTGAATCTGAGTATTTTATTTATTTTTATTATCATATGAAAAAAGAAACTAATCGAGTTAAATAAAGTCTTTTTTTTTGTATTTTTTTTTCATTTTCTAATGCTATGTAGTTTTTTCAATTTAAGAATCTTTATAACTAAAATTTATATTATAAAATTGCAGACAACTCATTTATGAATTTTTCTCTCATATATTACATACTAAAACTATCACACAGTATTAAATATGTTATTATTAATTAAACGTATTTCTGCTGTGTTTAATCAAAAACAGAAATATAATGCAATAACCTTGATTTTGAGGAAATGTATAAAAACTGTTTTATAAATTAATAAATTTGTGAAAGATTTATTTATTTAAAAATGAAATTTTTATTTCATATTAATTTCCTAGTCATACATAGGATATAATTCCAAGTTACCATTGTATATTTCAACCCTTGTCTGTTATTGTTATTAGCGAGAAAAATTTTATCAACTAGTTACTCAACTTAGATTATTTATCTAAATATATGTAATTATATATATAAAATCATTGATAAATATGAAATGTATATTTATATTTAAACTGTAAACTTTATTTTGTTTCCTTAATTACGAAAGATGAAATTCATTTTTCTGACATGCTAATTTTAATTAATGGCTGAAAATTTACTTAATTAATTAACTTTTTAATGCTTTGTAAACGAAAAGATGAATAACAATTTTTACATTTTTCATATAATGCATTTTTATAAACCAAAATGTTCAAAATCTCGAAATTTATAAGGAAATAAATTATACATATCACACATAGTTATCATTAAACTATATGAAAAATATCGCCGATAAATACACTCTTTCTTCTCCAAACTGGCTTTTCTGTAAATAAGGAAAGCCACCACCTCAGTGAAGAATAATTTATTATGAAATATAAAATTTTATTAAGAATTTTTATATTTTATCAAGTTAACTAATAAATATGAATCAGTTATCTTTCAAATTCCTGATGTTTTTATAATAATTTATTTTACAAAACCTTTCCACTATATATAGATGGCACTGTTGTTAAAAAGAACACTTTTATAACCAAAATTAAAATTATTTTGCTATTTTATTACAGTTTGTTCTTAATTATTTCAATGCAAATTGCACATTTGTAAGCAAGTTCTTGATAAAACATGCATAAGACTTCTAATAGTAATCTTATTCATAAGTTGATCAATTGTACATTAAAATACCAAAGAAAAGAATTAATTTATTGTAAAAGTTGAAATAAAAGAGAAAAAGATCAATGTAAGGATTTTGTACAATAATAGAAGTTTATCATGGCTTATTTAAAACATATAGGTTAAACATCAAATCCAGCATAACCCTTTTGATAACTATAAACAGAGATTTGCTATTAAAAAACTAACAGAACAAATGACAATTGTAAATTCTATTGCAATCTTTTAAAAATGTTAATAATGTCACTCCCAAAATGTGTGCCAATATTCAATAAGTAATTGTAAAATTATCCAAGAACTACAAGAAATATCCACAAATTAAATCAAGTTTGACAAATCTCGAGGCTTATCGCTTGTTCTAACATTTGGTCTGGGTACCTCGGGTAAAACTATGAATATTAAAGCATAGAAAACATGAGGACAACAACAGAAAGATTATAGTATTTTGTGAGGAATCCTGGAATATCCATACTGAATGCTACAAGTTATTTATTGTTAGATTTTTTTCTGGCATCTGTGTATGACCAGAAATGACAGAATATTTTAAACTTAGTTCTGTTCAGTTAATCTTTTAGGTCACATGGATTAAAATAGGATAGATTGCCTACATATTATTTATTTTGTATTCTCATATTGATAGAAAGATATAAGCTTTGGCAACCACGTATTTCCAAACAGATATACAACCATTTTAACAATTCAAACTATATCTACATTTATTATTCCAAGCAAATTTAAGGCATTGATCAGTAATTCAGATATGCCGTGTGAGACATAGCTTCATTCTTATGCTACATTTATTGGTTGTCAATATTCACATATTGTCTATGAGTCTATGAGTTCTCGTGTCTATGAGTTTCTACGAAACTTTTACGCAGGTTTGGGAATTGCGGAGAAAGTACCATATACTTATTCGAAGGACATTTCGTATGGATTCTGTAGAATATTTTGTCTGAACATAATATGCACATTAGATTGTCATTAGAACACACACATTGGATTGAAAATTTGCAAACTGTAACTATCATATTGGATTGACATTCTGCACATTGGGATGTTTTTCACTTAAAAAGATGATTAGGAGGATTTCCCTCCCTAATTTCATTAATCAACTAAGTTATACTATACTATACATATTAATTTCATAACTCAAATTCAGTGGCTCAACAGTTATTAAATGATATGATGATATAATCTCGAGAATATAATTAAATATTTTTAAAACACTATCTTTCAAGGTAGATACTCTTCCACTAGTCAACATATTAACATTATATGTACATCAGGGGACTAATTAAAATCTCATTGGCTAATTAAAATAAGACACAACTTTTCTCCGTAATATAAAACTATTCAAGGTTTATCACTGCAAGTCATTTAAAACTTTTAGATATTTATGTTACAAGTTTTATAAAAATTTTATATATTGCACACTGCTTTTATATATATATAAGCACGTTATATAATACGTTAATATTTAGACAGTAATCTCTTGTGGTCTTCTAGTACTCAATTCTAAAACATTGTATTTCAGCTTTCGAATGCATTTCTTAGGTTATAGTAATTCTTCCATTTGGAATATCTTAGGTATATACCATGATTTTGTGATTTAAACTAGCAATTTAAATTACTTTTGTAATTCTTATTTCAAAATTCTCCTCTCTTGGAATTTAAAATTATCTTTAATATTTAAAAACTATTTTCAATAAAAGTGTGCAGAATAAACTTCTGAGTGTCAATGCTTATAACGAGAAACAGACTATGAAGATCTTGAACTTTCTTATGAACAATATTCACAAAATATATATATTTTTTGTAGATTCACTTCTAAGGCATTGAAAATAAGATTAGATTATAGCAAAAAATTTGGTGAGTTTTTGTCTTTTTTTTCTATTCACTTGCGATTTACACTTTTTCTCACGTTCGTGGTATCCCTTTTTAATATCTTTTAGTGGCCTCTATCTATATGGGATATTTATATCCACCTGTGTAATAGTTACTAGAAATAAGATATATATATATATATATATATATATATAATCGTCATAAATAATTAAACTGATGGAATGATAACTACGATGTCTTACTAGATGAAATAATTATTAATGACCATCCAAGCAATTTAGATGAGATGAAAGATAGTCTAGATAAAATTGAGGAAAGATTAAACTACTTTATTTCCCAATTTAAAATTGTACATGAATTTGATGATAAACGAAGTGAACGTAGTAGTGCATCTATGGTAAACATTTCCAGAAATATCTTTACCCCTTTCTTCTGGTAGTTATGAAGACTGTAATGATTTATAAGAGGAGCGTTAATTCCTCAATTTTGAACAATAATGATTTAAATGAAACACAGAACTGTTTTATTTAAAAGCATTTTGTAAAAGTGAAGCCGAATCCATCCAAACAATAAACGACACTTTGAATTCTTTATTAAAAAAACTCTTGAAGAAATACATAAAACAAAAAAGAGTAGTGGACTCACACATAAATACAATCTTAGAAAAACAAAGTCATGAATCATCAAAGGATTTAAAAAAAATACCCTCAATATTTTAAGCACTTAAAAGGTCTAACACTGTTAGATTTGAAATTATATAAATTTCCTGAATTAATGTTAATCCATATAACTTATTCGTTATAAAAATAAAAGTTAATGATATAACCAAATTCAAATCTGAAAATATGCTCAACTAATTCTCATCCTTTTTGTGTAAATATACTAAATTTAATGATATGTCCATTAATAATGAAATAAAAAAAGAAACATCTTTGTTTTAACTGTTTCAGATCTCATAAGCCTTTAAAATGTGAAAAACAAAAGACACGGCAAATACGTGAAAACAAAAATCTGCACTGGAAACACCCCACCCTCATATGCAAAAACGGCGAAATCAAAACAGAAATCATTCTGACGCCAAAACAGAAATGACGCCAAAACAGAACGATAATGTTGAGATACCAAGTTCACCACCCACGATGACTAATTGCTGCTTTTCCTTTGCCTTGGGCCGAAGTACGTTATATTCTCGACAACTGATATATAAATAAAAGGATAAAATGGCATTTTATTTTATTTTCACTTATTGATTGACTCATGCTTGCATTCATTTTTCGGTACAGTGTATTCATTACAGGAATTAACGGGATTACTTTAACCCCCATTTATAGAATGATTTCTATATAATAGTTTTTAAACCTAATAAAGATTTCGAAAGAAATATTGATTCTCTAATAGTTTCAAATATTTCAGATTAAAGTCTTTCAAAACAAATAGATGCATCAAAATTAGATTTTCCAAAGAATTTATATTATTCTGATCCTCAATTTAACCAGTAAAAAAAAATGTCTAATTGAAGATGAATTCTCTTTAATAATATGTCAAAATCACATCAAATTAAATAAAAAAAAATGAAAATATTTTTTATGAAAAAAGTGTTTGATTGGATAGCAACAGGTATATATATAAACGTAACGGAATTTCTAAATAAGTTGCTGTGTGGTTTAATAATAAATGATAATGATACTTTAAAAAACTGATTTAGAAAGATTATATGATCTAGAATCATTAGTTATCAGAGATGATCCAAAGCTAAATTCTTAAGAATGTCATACTAAAATTTAATAAAATAACTTTGAAAGATTATTGTTAAGAATTTATCTTACCATAAATGTTTGGTTATAACTATTTATGTGATAACTATACGGTTATAGGAAAATTAATTAAAACTTTTTTTAAGGCTATTCAATAAAAACTCCTTATTACATGAGAAATACAATGAAATAGTGAAACATTTCTTACAAGAAGGTATTATAAAAAAAAGTTTTCATTCGAGAAATCTACCCTTCAAGTGAACACATATTTTACCTTCCGCATTAAATTGTTTGCAAAAATGATGACTTTACTACTTATGTATGCTTTGTATTTGATGCAAGTTTTTACGATTTTGGTCATATAGTTATAAACTACTGTTAATTACTCGCTCTAAATCTTCATTCAAATTTAATAGGCTTATTAATTAAAAATGCAAAAAACATTTGTTGGTGGAAATAAGGATTTAAAAAAAACTCAAATAGTAAAAATGAATATTTTTTTGGATGAAAATATTGATTGGAATTATATACTTCTTAGATCACATATCTTTGTAGGTCTTTGAGGAACGGTCTTATAAAGTCATTCAAATGCCCATAAAAGCAGGAACCAATAATTTCACTTCAGAAAATATTTTAACTATAAAAGCAATTTTATTTGATGTAAAAGCAATTTTATAAAAGCAATTTTATTTGATTAATTACACGACATCTTACGCCTCTACACCATTAAGTTCTGACGTTGATGATTTTGATACATTAAGTACAAGTTATTTTTTAACAGACAGGCTAATTGAAAAAGCTTTAACGAAACCTAGATTAACTGATATAAAAGTCAGTAGTCTTAACAGATGGAAAAGATTAACAGAGGCTACTCAACAACTATGGAACATCTGAATAAGAGATTATTTTAGTAATTTGGTAGAAAGAATAGAAACTTTGAAAAAGTAATGTAAAAATAGGTTGTTTGTGATTTTAATAAAAAAAAGATAATCTTCCAATGAGTAAATACTTAATCAGTAGAATAGAGCAAGTTATCCTAGGCAATGGCTCTAAAATAAGAGTTCTAAATGTTAGATTGTCAAATGATACAATTATACAACGAACGACAGAAGTTTAAGTGTGAATTAAAAAGCCTTTTACCAGCGAATTAAAAAATATTGATTATTGTTGAAAATGTGATGAAGAACATTTAATTGCATAAATTGTATGTATTGTGTATTTTGCATATTTCTTAAGTATATTGTCATAGATATTTTATTGTAGTGTATAATTTTTTATTATGTAGAGTATTAAGTAATTGATTTTACTCTAAAATTTAGAAATAAATGTTCTTATCATGTTAATTACATTTTGATATGGATTTCTGGTATTGTTTTCACATGAATATTTCAACAGGAAAGTGTATCTTAAGACCTCCGTTATAATGTAGAGCACGCTTTCACTCATCCAAGAGAGTTGCTATGTTGAAATTGTAGGTGTAGCTGTAATAGTTACTGATATTTTATACAAATAAAATAATTAATGCTTTAAAATATTTGGTAAGATTAATTAAACCTGTGTTAGACTGGTGGAAATTTATGCAAATGATTTGCAGATTTGCTGAGCTCATCTCAAATATTAAATGAAACAAATAATAAATTTTCAAACAAATAATCACTTTAATCTTGATAGAATGTTTGCATTACTTTGTTTCACAAGTAACAAATTACAAGCAATTCTCTCTAAAAGCTCTTATTATGATTAACAACACATTTGATGAGAATTAAGGATATATCCTAAGTGCAAATAAGATATATTAGTTCTAAATGCTTCATACTCAACCATGTAATTAATTTTTTCAATCATGATAAAAATCCTGTAAATACTTTAAATAACTTTTTGAATTTTTAATAACACACTATTAAATATAAAATGATGAATTTGTATTTTTTTTTAAATTGGAGAGTTAAAAATAAATAATTTTAGTAATGAATAAATTTAGCGAGGTAAATAATCATAGAATTCTGTGACTGTATTTTTCTGATGATGTTATGATATTTTCATTTATTTTGAAGTTAAAAAATTTAATAATTGAACAAGAAATATTAATTGAATAGCTTTAACCTTAAATATTAGTGGGAAACACAACATCCTATGGGTTAACTTTATATCATAGGATTACTCACACACGCACACATTTGTGTTCTACAGCCATTTCGCAAGATTAACAAAAATTATATCCTTTTGTTTCCGATATTTCATGAATATCACTCATTGACAAATATAAAATATATCCTTTCCAAAAGATTCTTATGACTGTAGAAATTTTTTTATAGATAAGATATATATTTTTTATTTTTGTTTCCATTTTCCTTTCTAGTTCACTAGAACATTCAGAGAACATAATAGTTTCCTTTTCCTTTGCCAGCTACGATTTCTCATAGATGCTTGATCGAAAAGTGAAGGGCGATTCTTTTGTTCTTCTATTCAGAACTATTATTAAGTTTTTTAAGCGTGAGTTGTTTTCTACAGAAAGAATAGAAAGACGCTGTTACTTCCAGAAAAGATAAGAAAAGTATTCGAACACTGATTGACGAAACCATTTTGGATGTATTGCGCTACAGTAGACTACTACGGAATATGAATCCATTTCTTTGTTCAAGCCAATACTTGCTTGGTTACATCTCACTTAAACGTGTTTCTATGGTGTGAAGACATGTGTATATCTGTTACCCCGCTACCGATTTTCTGAATGTGATAGTATGATTCATATCATTTACGTTGTTCATTTAACACTTCTGGGTACATAATGTAAAATAATTCTCGATTTGAATCAGCCATTAAAAACCGTTTAATATATATATATATATATATATATATATATATATATATATTTGTAAGTTTAAACAAATAAATAAGATTTATTCAAAAATTACTTGCTTTAAGTTTAAAAATTAATAACTCTTAAATTTTTGAGGTTGTTCTATTCACAAATATTCAGGCACTTTGTACACAAGAATCTCACTGGTTCTCAATTTTCTTCCAATATATATATATATATATATATATATATATAATTCAGTTTACTTTAACGGTAATTGACATGTCAGTGAGAATAAATGCTTACTTAAATTATTTCAGATTCATACAAGGGATGGTGCAATTAATTATCCAAGAAGTTGATATATTGGCTGACATTTGAAGAAAAAGCATTTTTGGCACCACTTTCAAATTTTAAATGAAACTATAAAGCATTTTGTATTATGATCGTAATTAAATAGATCAACAAAAATATGATTAGTGCAAATTTAATTAAAATTCATATTGTTATATAATGTTCAATTACATAACCTCTATGAGGTCTTATGAAAATATTTAAATTGATAGAAGAAACTGATAAATGCAATATTCTCCATGTAGAAAAATAGTTAATCAAAATGCAGTACTATAAATTTATAAGCAAGCAATTATCTCTTAACAGAAAATATTTTGAGAGTGCCTTTTCAATATTTACTTCTCATTTTATTCATAAATGCTCATTTCAAGGACATTTATCATTCTAGAGATAATATTTAAGAATAGTCTTCTTTCCGAAATAAACACAAAAATCAGTAAAAAGGCAAAAAAATGACCCCATTTTAAAATATATATATATATATATATATATATATATATATATA
>JAPDSC010015348.1:638836-649747 GCA_026290005.1 Latrodectus geometricus | reverse complement strand
TATATATATATATATACTTCGTAATACCAAAATCACTTTAAAAACCCTTGGAAGAAATTAAATTTGGTAGTTTTCCTACAGCTGGATTTAATCGTTTCTAAAATAAATGATGTCATTATTCTGTTAGCAGCGCAGCCACTGTCGTCATTCATAAAATTCATTGAGAAGAAAATGTTATGCTGTATTCATCTTAAGATATCTAAACGCAAATTCATAATAAAAAAATCATATTAAATATGTCATTGGAGAGGAAAATAAATAAAATAATCCATGTATATTATTTTTGAAATGAAGAAAAATGATCTTTAAATTTGCAGTTAGATGATCGTTTTGGTTAGCTTTTATTCAGTACATAGTTAACAGAAATGTACTGAAAACTTTCTCGAATCTATTTTCAGGAAAATCAAGAAAATATAACATTAGTTTTAACAAAAAATTAATGTATATGAAAAAGAGTATACAATAAATTATTTATATTAACAAATCTCAAAAGTAATAATAATGCTTGCGTTTTAAAGGAAAATTTATTTGGTAAATGTTTTTTTTTATTCTGTACCCTGTATTTTTGAAGGAATTTTCTTTATAAAACAAATCCATATATGAATAAACATGGAATGAATGTGATATAATGAATCTTTAAAATTAATTTTATTTTAAACTTTATATAGTGAAAAGATTGAATTGGTTTAAATTATGGATTTGACATTAATACTTATCTCATGCTAAGAATAATAGGCCAGTTATGTTAATTGGTTAAGCCTAGATTTCAAAAGTAAAATTAATATATGCATTTTTATAAGCAGGTATTTTAGCAAAAAAAACATGATAAACACATTAAAATGTATATATAACAAAATCATATTTTAAATTCTTAACTACTTATGAATTGAAACGACAAACATCAAATTAGTGTAATGGAAGCAGAAGGAGAAATTGTGGCAAATATTTCTCAGGTATATACTAAAATAAACAAAAACTCAAAGAGTTATAAAAGATTACCAAGTGAAATTTCAGTTTGATTTAGAAAGTTACATTTTTCTAACACATAAAAATGTGCAAATTGCAAACTTAATGATAGTGAAATCTTCTCAAAACGGCTTTTTAATTAGGAAATGAAATCTTAAGTTTAGATTATCTAAAAACAGATCTAATGATGTGTATAATGTTTGAGCGATCTCTTTACGAAGCTATCAAAAATATTGAAGTCAGTATTCTTTTCATTCGCTTTCCAATTCATTCCGCTGATAAATGACATATTGGAAAAGGGGAAAACACATTCGCTACAGAAATCAGAAACAATGCTTTTTCAAATATCGAAAAAATAGCAGAGGTTATTTCTAAAAAAAATCATTATGCTTTTTGAATGTAGAAAGAAAGAAGAATGTAATGTCACAAATACTTTTTTTATTCACAGTGATAAAGTATATGGAATATATATTTTTTTTTAAAAAAAGAAGAATGTAATGTCACAAATACTTTTCTTTTAGTCTCAAAGTATATAGAAATATTTTTTTTAAAAAAGAGGAACACTTCTTTTTCTTTTTTTTCTTTCAATGAATAGCCTTGAAATGAATGGTGCGTCACTAAAATTCATTTACATCGTGGCCTAAGGAAGTTTACAGGGTGTTCAAGTCTACTTTAATTATGTTCTAAATTAATTACAAATGCTGTAATTAAAATTTCAAAAGAAAAAATATCTTTTTTTAAGTCAACTAGAGACTAACATCATGATATACGCTTCACTTTATTGCCCGCAGCCATTGTCTCAATTCAACCTCAGGCGAAATTTCGGTGGTCAAATAGAATAAGGATTTTATTTATATAGCTTGTTAGAAAGCAATCTATTAAAACTATTTCTTAAGTACTTTAAAGTCCAAAGACGGCTGTAAGTCGATTTTTTCTTTAAAACATTTCAGTGAAGCAAACAAATTTATTGACTGAGAGCCTAAATATTAAAATTTATGGAAAGTCAGCAGAAAAGATGCCAATAATTTTGCATAAAAATCTACATGAAAGATCTACTCTTGCAATTTATGATTATGGTTAAAGACAAAATATTTTCCCTCAAAGAACAGCAAAGAACCACAAAGAATAGTTTTCAAACCAAATTGGAGCAAAAATATTTTGTAAACATTTAAAAATAATTTTTCATATTATATTAAATAATTAGGGTACAGATGAAATCAAAATACCAAATATGTATTTAATTATTTTATTCTTAGTAAATTTTTATGGAACAACAAAAAAGTAATGGAAAAGTAATACAGATTTTTAAAAATAAGTAATGCGTTTTCTTTATAACTTATTTTTTCCATTAACAAAGAGCAACCCTCCATAAGTTAATCTCTATTAACTACTTAGAAAAAAACCTTCTAATAATGAAGGAAATGGGAATCACATCTTAATTAATAAAATGTGAATTAACTCGTAAGATACTTGCAAAAAGAATAAAATGTATCAATGAAGCCTTTCATTCTAATTTTGTAACAAATTAGAATATTAACTGTTCTAGTTTTGAAAATAGAGTAAACGTATGTGGATTTGAAAATAATGAAGAACTCAAGATAAAAGAATGGGAAAACTTATAGAAATATTCGCTCTATTATTTCATTTAAAAGCTTTTCTATGAGATATAATGAGATAGCTACTATATTTTAGCGTATAGCTTAAGAAAAAAATATTTTATAAATTAACCTTCTATGCATTTAAAAGTTGTCAAATATTTAAAGCATAAACACCTTCTTAATAGGGCATTTTGCCAATTTATCTATCATTTCTTTTAACACCAAAATGTTCTAATTGCACTTAAAATATCCAAAGCAATACCATTGTAATCAATTTTTTTTAAAAAAAATCTTCTCCAATAACAATGATTTTTAATGCCTCTGTAATAAAAATTATCATTATTCTTTTTTATTACAGATGCGATAAAAAATATTGTTATTAAAAATATTTTTAATAACAATTATTTATATTGCATCTGTAATATACATTATTGGTTTTAATTTTCGATCTATAAAATTACCATAAGTAACTGTTACTTATGGTAATTTAATAAATGGAAAATTAAAAACTTTTTCTGACTCTAATTTTCTCACTTGCTGAGAAAACATGAAACTTTCTTTGAATTTTAAATCATTATCATGAGTGTTTTTCAAGTTTTGTCCTCATAAGTGTTGATTATATGAATATAATTTCCTGGATAATAATTTAACTTATGCACTCACTTAGTACAATAGTTTTAGTTCATACCTTTTTACATATTCAGATTTGTTTTAAATTAGTTTTAGTTAGATCTCGCTTTTAGTATTGAATAATCATATTGATAAATGTTTCGTTCTTATTTTAAGTAAAATATAATCTCCAATAGTCTTAATTATAAAACCGGTATATATGTTTTATCAGTGTAATAATAAGCCTGAAATAAGTCTTATGTTATTTTTAATAATTTGTATGATCTCTGCCTGTGCTTCAGTTGAAAATGAGAATCAATGTTTTTTGAAGTTATCTTTTGGAGTTAAGCTTAAATATTTTTATGTATAAGAATATAATAAATATATGGCTACCAAAATATTACAATGCAACTTCTCTATTTGTCAAAAGAATTTTGCAAGTTTAAAAACAATGCTATTCTCTTTTTGATTTAAATTTTGTGTTTATTTTTTGAATAACTGATATTCTCGTTTATCGCAGTGACATGAATTAGTCAGATTTTACGAATACGTTTGGTATAATTCATTACATAGATAAAGAAGTGTCATTTATTGACAAAAATTTTCAGTTTATGTTACTATATTCAACTCATAAAGAAATAAAATTATATACATTGGCTTCTTAAAATAATTTTATCTAGTGCTTTGTGAAATGTTTTTTTAATTTTCTTTCACATTTTTATTAAAATATGGGATCAAAACTGAAAACTCATAGCTAGTGTTTACTTATTTTGTACTACTTTTAAAATTTGGTCTTGAAATTCAAAAGTAATTTTGATTTTCTAATTAAAAAATGAGCAAATTCATTATTTGAAGAGTGCTCTTTGATATATTTATCGTTGAAAATGTATATTAAATACAATATATTTAAAATTATTTGTATTTTAAATAATTACATTTTTTCAGTATTTTAAATCATCTAGGAGAAAAGTTATTAAAAGATTTACATTTAAATCTATTATTATTTATTCAATTGTTATAATATGCAAAGATGCTGATCTAAATTTTTAAATTTTATTATCCCTGACATAGCATTTATTACATTTAGCGCATTTAAATATAAAAAGAATTCCATGTTTCATTTTTAATACTTTATAAAATTCAGATCAAATTTTAATAAATGTAATGCAGGCATAAGAATGACGTTAATTCAATAACCGAGGACAGACTATATCAAAAATATTGGTGAATCGGAAATTATTTTAAAGGCAATGACTAAATTAAATGAACACTAATTTATTTATTGTAGCTTAATTTGTTTACTGACTATGCAAAAACTAATTGTAAAATGAAAGGAGAAGTTAAATTTGGCTTAACTGAATAAACGTATATTCCATTTTATTCTGTTCAGTTAAATATTTTGACATTATACATGGTATTTTCAATATTTATTTTATAAACTGGCTTTAAAATAACGAGGAATAAAATTAAAAGGCTTAAAAATTCCAGCTTGAAAGAACATACTTCTCTTATTTTAATACAAACATTTTTGAAATATATTGAATTTGTTAAGATATTTTTTATTTGTTAAGAATTTCAAACTTAATGTATTTTTTTAATATATTTTTTACTAATTTAGGCTTTTAAATTAAAAAACGTCAGAAAACAAAAATATGAAACTGTAATGGTTATGCACTATTTAATTTATAGAAGATAATTTTAAGGTTGAAAATATACAGAAAAATTTCCTTTTAATCACATTTTAATATTCTGTTCCTAAAATGTTTCAAGTTACTATAAAACCAATTTTTTAAATGGTAAAACAGTATATTTTTATGGAATCAATTGAAAATCCCATATATTAAAACCAGAAAATTTTAAAACATGAAATTTTGCATGATAAACAATAAAATTGTGATAAAAATAGAAGAGTATAACGGAAGCCCTAATATGTTTTAGAAATTTGATTCAGGAAAGCTTTATGCAGTGAAAATTGGCTTCATCTATAAAATAAATACATATTCTTCTTTTAGCGCTTATAACACAGCAAAAGATCAAAAATGGTTTCCATGATCAGCATTCGAGTAGTATTTCCATCCTCCAAAAGGAAGCATAGTTTTCCCCTTTTACTTCTTTCTTCTACAGAAAAACTCTCACCTTTAAAGAACTTAATAATAGTTCTGGGAACAGAGGAATGGACTTTCCCTTTTCGATCAAGTATCTTCTGAGAAATCGTAACTGGCAGCAATAAAACGAAAGTAAAGTCATTACGAACTGGATGTCCTTCTGTACTAAAAAAAAGGGAAAGCAAAAAGCTAAGATATCTGTAAAAATGTTTCTCTAGAGAACTCTCAGTTCTCGTTAAAATATATTTTATTCCTTCCAATGTTTAAAGTCAGTAAAAAAATTATGCATTTTTATGCACTTGACTCGAATATGATTTAAAGGTTTGGTCATGAAACTCCCTTGTATCGATCTTTTTGTTAGTAAATGGAAAAGCACAGAAAAATGTTTAGTACATTATACTTTAGTTCACTTGTTTTACACGTAAGTCAAGACTAATTTTGATTATTGAGGTGCTTAATTATAAACATAGCGTTCAAAATGATTAAAGTGCAACAGTTTTCTGCATTTCAAAAAGTCAAACGTTTTAAAATATACACACTGTATAAAATTAATTTTAGTATAAAAAACTTTAGTGCATAGTGCATATTAAGTATTTATACTTTGCAGAAAGATCAATATTATGCATCCTGAAAAATTTAAATTAAATTTTATGAAAATAAGCAATAATGAAACTGATTAGCTACAATGTTCTTCATAATTTGTCACTTTGAAGCAAGTATTAGAAACATATTTTAAAAGTGTTAGTGAAAGGAAATAAATTATGTAAGCTAAGTTTAATGACCAAAGGCAAAGAGAAAATGAAAGCTTTATTTAAGACAATTGTAAAAAAAATTGAAAACCTTAATAATAAAGCAAGATACATTAAGTCAAACTGATAGAAAAAGCAGTTTGAAATAGCGCCATTCACTCGTTTTAAATATAATTTGAAGAAATTTAATAATAAAATGACTAATATTCAAAGACTAAATAAATTGCAAAAAATAAATATCAAGAAAATTTATGAAATCTCTATTAAAAGTTATCATTGGTAATAAATACTATCTTGAATATTGCTTCGGAGACATAAAATTATGTAAGGTAAAAGCCTACGATAAAATGATTAATCACATAATATAAAGTGGTAAAATGGATCTTTATAGTTGACGGAAAATTCTGAGAGGAATACTACCATTAATATAGGTGTCAAAATGCTTGATTTCTATTTTATTTTCATTAAATTAATACTAAATTGATTGAAAAATACATTTTGCTAGTATCCGTCCTAGAAACATAATTATTCCTCTTTTATGATAAAAGAGAAAAACTATGTTACTAAATTAGGAAAAACTTATTTTAGGCTTTAAAGAGGATCTGATTTTTTATATCCTATATAAAACCCCACACAATATAAAACATTTTATAAAGAAGTAAACCAAAGAATCTTAAATGATGAATCTTCAGGTTGATTTTTGTCAGCAAATATTTAATAGAAATGATTTTATTAAAAGTGTGAAGTCTATGAGTGAATGTAAGAATCTTGTGAGAAATTATTTAGACGGATTAAATTAGGAATTGGTGTTTTAAACGTTGTTTTTGATATGTTCGTATGTACGTGTTATAGTATTTATTATATATATAACATAAATATATTATTTCATATATTAATGTAATTTGTATCTCAGGTAACTACAAATGAAAATTTTCTTCTTGAACAATTTCTTCCTCCCCGAGATATTATTTTCTGAGTGACGTGATTCTTTTTGATGTGTGGCAATGAGAGAATGAATGTGTGAAAGATATAAACTTTCAAAAAGTAAGTAAATTAAAACAATAAATTATTCGTTTAAAGTAAAATACAAGTGATGTCTAAATGGAATACGTTAAACTGTTGATATTCCTTGATCTGATATTATATTTATACATAAATCAATGAAATTTTATTCATGTTAAAAGTATAAACTTGCTATTGCAACTTATGTCTAATAGAAAATACAAATTTCAAATGTGAAGAAGTTCACTAAAATTGCTTAAAATTTATGAATTTCTTAAATGAAGAAACTTTCTAACACAATACATTTTGAATAGAAACTGAATAAAAATCAGGTACTCTTTTATTATTACTCACATACAAACAAATGTAATAAGCTTAATTCAAAAGCTAAATTTTCATTTTGAAAGTGTCGGAGAAGCGTTTCATTTTTAAATATTCAAATGATTTTAAATTTTCTTAATTAAAATGAGGACATTTTCCTGCTATTTAATGGTGCACATAACACTTTTAATTCTGTAAAACAATGTGCAAATGTCTGTCAAAATATTAATAAATAGTAATCATATTAATACTCTGTCATATTAATAGATATATCTGTATATAAAATAATATCTGTCATACCAATAAATATCAATCTCTAGTATTCACATTTTGTGGTAAGAGCTTATGATACTATGTTTTCAAAAGCAAATACTTTCTATGGAAAATTTTAGCAATATTTTACGTGAAAATAAAACATATATTTACTTAATTATCATAATTTAGTGTCCATCATTTTCATGTACTTTACATTTGACGTGGTATAGTTTTTCTACATTAATTCGGTTAAAATTATTTAAAGTAAATTTTCCGGAATTCTTGAAGTCTGTATAGTATATTCTGACTAACATGCATGATATTTTCAGGAAAACCAACGAAATTCATATTTTTATTTAATTTTTCTTTTAAATGTTAAAAGTTAAAAAAAATGTGTTGTCTTTTATAATTTATTTATAGCATTTTTCATTTGAATTTATAACTTGTTGATTGAGAATGTAATGAGAGAAATTATTTGCATATATCAGAATTTTTATGCATGTTCAATGGACAATATTCTATAAACTAATAATTCTTTCCTGACTTTGATACAATGTTTTTATTATTTTACATTTTCGTACTAATAATAAATTATTTTGTAAGACAATAACTAGATTTGGAATGAGTAAAATGTCAATTATGGTAATCATATGATTTTGGTACCGCTTAGCAACTGGTGGCTATAAGGTATTTTGATCTTCACCAACAAACTGTATAGTAGAAGGACCTTTGATAAAGTGGGGGAGTATTCATGTATTGCAATTAGTACACCGTAAAATCTTCCAAAAATCCACACCGACAGATGTTCACGCAGAAGGTTAATGCACAATATCTATTTCCCATTGCTCAAGAGGGGCTGGGATCGAACCCTGGACGAAGCTGGATTAAGAATGCTGTGCTGCCAATATGGCATGGTGTCCTCAGACAAAAATCACTCTATTTAAAAATTCACATTTGAATCTATACATTCTATCAAAATATTCCGTACAATCCAGAGCTATGCTGTAACGTCGCAAATCAGATAGACTATCTGATGAAAACTGTTGTAATTTATATGAGCATCAGTTATTTTATAGTTCATAGATTTCTCATAAATAGTGGGCTATATTAAAGAGTTGCTAGGTGAAAATCATGAAAATACTGAAGCATGAACTTCGATAGACGTTACGCAAAATAAAAAAAGCTAACAACACGTATCGTTTATTGCTTGAGAGTGGCTAAAAATGTATTCTCAAATTTCCACTTCAAATATATAATCCATCTATTAAACCATAGCACGCGAGATTCCAACATCATTACGTTTGCTAAAATTAATTATAAATCTAAAATCTAAAATGTTTTGAATATTATAATATGGTTTCCATTTTGAAATTTAATAAAAGTGGGATAATGAAAGTTTATTATCCATTATGTTAAATGCATTACTATCTCCAAAGCATTTTATGCTTTAGGAATTTTTGGAAGTTTAATAGAGTAGTTTAACATATTTAACATAAGTTTAACGGAAGTAACCTAACTTTAATTAGATTAATGCGTCAGGAGGATGAAAATATGAAAATTATAAAAATATTCAGAAAATAAAAACTGTAAAAATAAAGGAAGTCCTAGAGTTTTTTTAAAAAATAAATAATATAGTATGTGGAACGCGACTGCTGTACTTCACCCAATAATAATAAGAACAGACAGTGGGAATACTATGATTTAAACTGTAGGGCAGTTATATATATATACTTGTCCAAAAGTAAATAAAGCGGGTACATTATACAATTTTTTGCTTTTGATGTTGCTTTCTGTATATTATTTGATAAATATTTCTTTAGTATTATTTGTTACTAGAAAATCTGATATGGTCATAAGAAATTTAAAATTATTGCATGTAAAAACCTTAGGGAATTGAAACTGATAGTAGGGATACAAAATAATGCAATCGTGAACTGTCCATTTGAGGGATCAAGGGAAAAAAAAAAAAAACTAGAATATGTGTTTTATAAGGAAAACTGATTTATTCAAATGCATTACTTCATAGAAAAACGATAGATTTTACTTACAAAAGAAGTTAAAATTTACTAAAAAAATAATAAATAAATAAATAAATAAATAAATAAAAAAAATAAAAGCAATAATTTTGAATTTTATATATCCTAAAACTGGTAAATTCTAAGTTAACCGCAATTTTCCGTGCAGTTTGTTTGCATTATAAATAATGTTCTAGTTTTTTTTCCACATAAAAGTTTGGTGAAAAATATATTAAATGATTTTCCACATGAATTATCAGTAATGATATGAAATATAGTAGATAATATATGTGTGTACAGAAGAAAAGAACTATATAATAATACATTTATATATATACACTGGTTACCAAAAATTAGGAAAATTCACAAAAATAGCAATAACTTTACCAAGAATGAGCCAATTTCAATAAAATTTGAATATATTGCTAGTAAAAGGAGCGGAACAATATAACATTATGTAAAACAGTGGTGCAAATATCAGAATACATTACTTGCAAGGAGCATGAAAATGGATTTCTCAGAACAAGCCGGAAATTGTCCTGCGTGTCTAAGGTTAGAAATCTGCTATAGAGAAATTGTAACAATGGCCTCCAGATATCATTTGACAGAACAATTGCGATGGCGAGCTATTGGGAGACTAGAGGCTGGACAAAGTCAGTTAGAACAGGCTAGATAGCTGAGTGTGAGTCCGTTTATGATTCATAGACTTTTGGCAACAATTTCTAATCATGAATTTGGCTTTCCGGAAGTTCAGCCAAGGACCACCATGAGCTACAATGAGTGCCCATGACCGATATTTGTTATTATGCTCACGAAGAAATTGAACCTCAACTGATACTCTCACTGCAAGCTGCTGAATTCTTGATCGTGGTCTTTATTCTAGGTGATCAGTCATTTGCGTCCCGCGCACACGCCATAGGTGGGAACGTTTGCAATTAGCAATGTCAACATGTCCACTGGATTCGTGATCAATGGAGGGTTGTTCTCTTTACGGATGAGTCCAGATTAGTCTCGAAAGTAATAGTAGGTGCATTTTCATTTGGAGAGAGCGATGAAATTGTTTTCACCCATAAAACATTCATGAAAGAGATTCATACGGATCAGGCAGTGCCTGTGTTTGGAGTGGTATCTCTTTAGATGAATGCACAGAACCTCATGTCTTTTCCCGTGGAAATATTAATACTATAATAATGTGGCAATTAAATTTTAAGGAAAAAAGTAAATGTGATTTATACAAAATGACCATGTTTACGTTTACGCCAGCGAGCTTCCCTGTACCCAGCTCAGAAGA
>JAPDSC010015348.1:602884-620776 GCA_026290005.1 Latrodectus geometricus | reverse complement strand
ATATATATATATATATATATATATATATATATATATATATATATATTCATACAGTTTTGAAATTAGGAATAGATAATTGGAATTTTGTGCATCAACCTCCAAAAATAAGGTATTTCTTATTCTTCTTTTAAACTGGATTTGTACAATTATACTAACTACTTCATTCTGTTTATACAACAAAGTAGATGGATTTGAAAATCATGAATGTAGTAAAAAACCTTTTAGTGAGGCATAAGTTAGTTGAAAAATTTTCGTCATGAGCAAATGTTTTGCACACCTAATTTGTTACTAAATGAAATTGCTCTTTGTAATAACTTATATAATAATATTATGTAGCATTTTAATCATTTGTTCTAATTTAAATGTGAATGCAAAATAAATTTTTAAATAGTATTTTTGTTTTAATATTTTGTGACTTTACTTGTCTTCATGCATGGAAATAAATGTTTTGCATTTTATGTGAAAATTTAAAATCTATTGTTGCCTTTTTGTATTTTAAAATTTCCTACAATTTTAAATTTTATCTTTATATATTTCACACCATTTAGTAATTTTTTGCTAATTTTAAAATCTAAATAATATGAAATGTTATAATATTTTGAGCATACATTTTATATATCTTTATATATATATTGAACATATAAAACATCAAATAAACTGTCAAATAAAATAACAACCAAAAACATGAAGTTAAAAAAGCAAATAAAAAATTTCGCACTGATTTTACATAAGTTGCAAAATTGCATAATTAAGCAAGGCATCTAATAGCAATGGCTTATCTAAATTGAAGCATTTTAATATCAATACAATTTTCGTACACATAAACATGTACGGCTACTTGTTTTGAAAATATGTCAGTATAAAATAGATTCAATTGTGATTCAGTATATTTTGGTTGAATTAATGTGCTTATATTACGAGATCTAACCACGAAAATTAAAGTTCTGGCTCATGGGAAGGGGAATTTGATCTGAAAGTTACCCGAAGCTGACTATCTACTGTAAGTCGAAACCTGTTATACTGTTAGTTAGACCTGTTATGATTCAATTGAGACATAAGCCAAAAGAACCATCATATATGGATGAAATTAATTACTAAGCAAATAATTAAAGTAAATGTGGAACTTGGAATGTACTAGATCAGCAAAACTAGGTAACTTTTAAATGAGATGTTAAATTATGATATGAATAGATACACTGGGTATACTTGAAGCCAGGTGTACTGGGTTTGGAGAATAGGGACAACTAATAAGTTTAGAATTCTGTACAGATGACATAAGACATGAGGAATATGTGACAATAATTTCAATTATTATGTAAGAAGGCATCTTATTTACTGGCAACTAATAAGCAATATAATTTTTTAAAAAAAGGGTATACTGGAGATCTGTTAAAATAAGTGTTATTCAAGTACACTTGCTAACAGACAACACTGAAATTTAAGAAAAATTGAGCTTTACGAGCAACTTCAAAATGTGATTGATAAGATTCCAAAGTATCTTTTATTGCTTGTAATAGGATCATTAAAGCCAAAACAGGAAAAGAGTAGCAGATTATAAATACTCAACTGGGGATAAAGTAATAGGTGATAAAAATGAAAACAGAAAGTTTTTTATGTTTGTTGCGAATGCAATAATCTTATTATAAGAAGAAGTTTCTTTAAACAGAAGGTCACAAACACAAAGCAACGTGAATGTTGCCTGATTGAAGAACAAAAATCCAAATAGATCATACAGCAATATTGAAAATTACAGATCCTTGTTGGACACTAGAGCTAAATGTTTATCTGATGTACTTCGAATCATCACTTAGTGATGGCAAATATCAAGTTAAAGTTGGCAAGGAGTACGAGACAAGATTAATTGGAAATATATCACTTTGATATTGAAAAACTGAAACAAGAGGAATTAAAAGAAAGTTATTTGGGAAATAAAGAATAAATTCTCATCACATGTTGATTTAGAAACACTTGTGGACTTGGAAACAAGTTGCGAAATCGGGACTTACTAAAACAAATATAGGGATCTATACAATTCAACTGCAAAAGAAATATTCGATATTGCAAAGTAAAGCACAAAGAATGGATCACAGTTAATACCTTTAAGTTAATAGATCAAAGAAAGAAAATAAAAATAAAAAAAAAATAATTCTAAATTAACATAAGTAAGAGCAAAGGTGCAGTTGCAATAACATGAAACATACAAAGGGTGGTAGCTCAGGCAAGAAATAACAAGAATCGGCAAGAAAGGCCTACCGAATGCTGGCTAAGGATGCTACTCTAATAGTGAGTGGTTAAGAAGATCTTGGAGAAGTTCATAAAACTATTTGCAGACTGGAGGAATAAAGTCACAAAAATGAGTCGAGCTTAAACAATGAAAATAAAACATTATTAATGAACGAAAAAGGAATCCAAAACAAGTGGAATATCATTTCGAAGTAATTCTGAATGTTGGGCAAATGTCATTGATTCCTTTATGAATAGAATTTGAGTCCACTTTCTAGGAAGTCACTGAACTAGAGATTAATGTGGGAGAAATCACAGAATAAGAAATCATGGATGTACTTAAAATCCTGAAAGGCAGAAAAGCTGTGGTGGTAAAGACGACATAACAGCAGAATTATTCAAGGCAGATTAATTACTTTTCTTCTTAAACTATTTAATCAATTTTGCATGGAAGAAATGATTCCATATTCTCGAAAAGAAACACATTATTAAAATTCCAAAGAAAAGCGATTTAACCAACTATAATAAATATATAAAAATGTTTCTGCGTTCTGTACTCTTTCAAAAATTTTTCCAGAGTTTTAATCAGTAGAGTTAAGAAAATAATTGAAGAAAAAATAGAGAAAAAGGATTTTTGTCTAGGATGGGCTGAAGTAAGAGGATTAAAATATTGTCACTAACACTAAACCAAGTATTTTTCCTCAGCAATATCGTATATAGAACAAAGTATTAAGTTAAACACATATTTACATTAATTTCATAGATTTTGCACTGTCGTTTGAGCTTTTGATCTGCGTAAAGCATAATATGAAACTGCTTACAGAAAATTTAAAAAGAAAAATTATGGACTCTACAAGAATAATATCTATCTTTCAGAAGTTATTAAAGACCTAACTATAGTCTTCTCTGTAGGCCTCTATGTTCTTTGAAATAAGAAACGATCCTGTAATGCTTGAAACGGGATAAGCAGATTAATAAGTATCACGAGAGTGAACAACAGGTTTATTCCTTTGTTTTGTCTGCTATTGAAAACAAAAACCCTAGATACATTTGGTTTATGTCTACCCAGATGGATTAATGTTTAACGATAAAGATGGCGTGGAACTAAAGATGTGTGCTATGATCTTGTTTCATGTAATGGAACAATAAGTGAGCATTCAACCCCGCATATATGCAATTGGCTATCATACCTTTGTTATTCTGCAAAGTGATTAATTTATCAGACTCCATTCTTTAGCAAATATATAATACATAGATAATACATGTATATTTGAGTGTAAAGAGCTCTCTAACTCAGTCTCGGTTACTTTCTAGTTTGTCCCATCTCACTGCGAAACCCTTTGGCAAAAAAGGCTGCAAAGATCCTCCAGAGACCTTTGAAATTCCTTTAATTTCATTCAGTTGAAATCCTGATAAAAATATGTCCAAGGATTAAGTAAAAAGTGCTGCATGACTTAGATGGTAAGCCATGGGCCTCAATACTTGAGGATACACATTTAATCCCAGAGTTTCCAAAAAGTGCAGTTGGGGCATTTTTTGACTTACTACAAGAGATAAGTGCTTGTTCAAGTACTTGGATTCATTTGGCTTTATGATCCTTTGTTATTCCTCTATAAGAACAACATTAAATCTTTGATGCTATTCATCTTGACTCATGCTCTTCGTTCGTATTTTAAAATTGTAAACTGTGGAAATCTAGAGATCCAAACTCGTCATAGCCAATCTTTTAGGAATTTGTAATAAGTAAGTGAATTTTTACATGATTAAAAGCTTTGAAGTGAATATTTTTTGGTTATATTTGTTAAATAAATAAACGAATTTGTATCAAATATTATAAGTTAAGTTATGTAACAGAATTTAAATTTAATAATAATAACATATTTTATTGCCAAATTTTCTTAACAGAATAATGTAAATAGAAAATTTTTATACTTACCATTGCTGATTATATTGTAACCTATTTTAAGATTCAGTCCAGTTTTGTTTATAACAAAATATCACAACTTTATTTGAAATAAAAGTGTCTAACAGATACTAAATATCAAGAATGAATAATACTTCCCAATCGCTTTTTATATTTTCTGTCTAAATTTTTGCTGAAAATTTTATTTTAAATATCATAAAAATTTTATTTTGTATGCAGTATGTGTCAAATGGAATTAAATGCCTAAATATATCTATTGTTTACAATCTAGTTAACACATTTATACTTCTTTTTGATTTTTAATATTATTATATTTATAATAAAAATTGGAAAATACTTTAAATCAGAGTAAAGATATAGGAAATACATTTTGCAGTTAGTGTCAGAATTTATGTATTCTTATGGTATAGGCGAGCATGATAGATAGCTCCATTATAGTAACCGCAAAATTTGTTTTTCTTGAATAAGTGAACAAAATATATTTCTTTAGAATAAGGTAGTATCAAAGGATATCGCTTCAGGGGGTAATGAAAATATATTCTTACGGAAATATATACCGAAGCAGCATCTTTTGTTAGTGATGTTTTATAATGGTGCACGATAGTTGGAGAAAAGTTTTCTTATTTCTTGTTAAAAAAACTAAATTTAGATGTAACAACTAGCACTGTTAAGTCATTAGCAAATTTTTTAGATGAAGAGTTGGATAATACTCATGAAATATTTAGAGTTGTGAACAGAATTGTTTCCAATAATTCCTAATGAGTTTGTGGTAGTCTTGAGAGGAAGAACGTAATTTTCTTGTTTAGATACAATCTTGTTATGTAGTAGTGTTGGTGAATTTCGCGTCTATTTAAGTTAAGTCCTTAGCATTTAATGCTATATTTAAATATCATGAGGAAACAAGGAAAATGCAGGTTTGGTATCAACAATTGAAGTCAACCTTGTCACTTGATGTTGTTTCGAAATAGAAAAATGATTGGTTTTATGTCTGTGTGTGTTTAGTTGATTCACTCAGTACAAACAGGTAGCGGAAATAAACGAAAAAACAAAAAAACAGACAAACAAAGGCATATTTTATATCGCATTCTTATTTTAGAACTTACACTAGTTACTGAAACTAAATTCTGCTTCTTGACCTAATAAACTAAAGCAACTGTTAATTAGTCGGTAGGAATGCATAAAAATTACATAAAAAAATATTCTTATTTAAAGATGTTTTTTTATAGGTTTCTACAAATCGGTTTTTTGTACCCTTAACAAATTAATTAGATTTAGCATTATCTAGAGAAGTTATTTGATAAGTTGCACCATTTACCCTGCATTTTATTATAACTTTATGGGCACATATCCAAGTACACTTTTTTTTTACTTAATAAGTTTTAAATAAATACTACGTCACATATACCATTAAAAATATTTATGTTTTGTTAAAACGCCAATGCTAAAACTCTTTGAAAGCAAGTATTCAGTTCATTTAAAAGGGAGTTCAATTTTCTCCACATAATACTATTGTTTTATCATTATTAATGATATAAATGAAATAAAGTATTAGCCCAAAATATTCTAATTAAATAATTTAACTAAAGATTTTAAACTGAATTACTTGTTTAGTTTTTGCTCAGAACTGTTTTTTGTTTTTATAATCTAATATTTCCAAATCATCTATTTATTCTGGTCTCTTATTGTGTGTGCAATTGTACTATTAAGAGCATTAGTGCACATATCACCATGTCAATAGCGTCTCTAATGTTATTTCGCAAGATGTTTTCTCATCTTCACTCATTAATTTGAAATAATTCAGATACGCATATTATTAAAATACTATCATGCATGATAAGATATTATCTTCAGTATCGGTACTCATTCTGTACAAATTCAAAACAAGCATCAGTCTTCAAAACAAGTTTTTTTTAGATAAAATATATTTTATTTTGCATACCTTTAAAAGTTGTTTGACTTAGGTATCATAGGCTTCCATTTTTTTTACATAAAAGTATAATATATTTACATATCAATATATTTAAATAAATAAAAATATATTTACATAAGAGTGAATTCATGAGGATTATATGAGTTATAATAATTTTAATTTTTATTAGTATAAGCAATATCATATCAATTGCAGAATGCTTAAAATTTAGAATATAATTTTTAAATTATAAGTTTTACTTCAATAAATGTATACCAGTTAAAACTTACTGAATAACAGATATAGAGATGTGTCAACATTGGTGCTCTAATTTCTAATTCAATATTCAATGAATGAACAATGAAAATATTCAAATTAATTCAGGAGGTATGTTTGCCATGCTTACTTATAAAGTTATTATCGAAGATGAATTTAATTTATAAAAACGTGGAAAATTCAGTGTTTGTGATATTTATTCATATTTTTATGAGAAAAATTGAAAGATGTAAGCACAATGTGTGTGTTTCAATAATATTTAAAAAGTAAGATAAAAATAAGGATTTAGAGAAAGAAGTTTTGGATTTGGGAGTGGAATAATATAAAACTTTAATCCTGTAAAAGATTCTATTTCTTAAAACTCTAACATATCAACAGCAAAGCAATGATGTGTACCTTGACGTGTTTGTTATTTTTCAGAAGCACAATTGGAAGCCTTATAAACCGGAGAATATTGATTTCAATTGTGAAAATAGATCTAGTTTTTCCCCGAACATGAGTGTAACGAATCCCAAACGTGTTCAACGATTGGTTTCCGAGTATTATTCTTATCTATTTAGAAGGCGAGATAGCTGTTTCCAATTTTTTTCTTTTCTGGATAAGAACAGAAAAATGGACTTTCACTTTTCATTCAGTAATTCAGACTGGCAACATGGAAGTCGATAGGGATTGTATGTTCTAGGGAGCTACGAATGAAAAACAACCATGTCTGCTAACTGTAAAATTATATCCATTGAAACAATTGCTTTTTTAAAATCGATGCGCTACATTTATTCCAGTAGCTAAAAGTCGGTGAAATATCAAAGAATATATAGTACAGTAAAAGATCAGTATATATTGTACAATCGCGCGTTATATAGTTATTTGCAGTTAAATTTTATTTAACAGCAGTTATTTTATATATTTTCTACACCGTAGCTGATTCATATAAAAAGTTATAGTAGTAATGTAAAGATAATTATTTAGGAAAATATTTTATTGGTAATCTAATCAGTTACACAAACCGCTTGTTTTACTAAGAATTAACTGTCAATTCCTGCTAAATCCAAATCAACCAATTTCAAATTATTTTAAAAAAAATGAAAAAAGAAAGAATGATGATCCTTATTTTGGTATGATATAGAAACACTTATTTATAAAAGTCTCTTTTAGTAAAATTTAATAATGCGATTTTTATGAAATTATTAAAATGTTGGTAGGACAATGTGAGTTATGTTATAAGTTATTTTCTGCAAAAATTAAAGAATGTGGAAATTATAGCAACATATAGAGCTGCAATTTAAAAACACTGCCAATAATTCTCTTTTGTAATAAATTAAGCCCCTTTTTTAATAAACTATATTCCCAAATCAAACACCAATATTCAAATTTTGATAACATTCTGTTGAGAAAAATGGCTAACCTAACGCAAAGAGTCTAATGGAAGTTTAGTAGTTTAAAACACTAGGTCTCGTAATTAAATTTACAACTAAACTAGCTTTCTTATATAAATACATTAAGAGTTTTCAGCTAATTGATTTTATTAATTATTATTCCTCGCGTTTTTGAATGGCGTATGTCTAGATATACATAACACCATACAACAGTCTGCTCATATTATTAGAATAAATTAGTGAAACAAAGCCACATTGTTAGAAGAACTCTAAGAATCAGCAAAACTCAGATCACTTTTCTTTACTTATGATATTTAAATGTAATTATTTTTTTCAAACAGTCTATTTCATAATTAAAAATTCCCTCAATTTATAAGTGGACATGTTAACCTATGACGGTTAATTGGTTACCAACTAATGTACCATTCAAGTTCATAGGAAACTATACTAACTCTGGTTTGATATCAATCCGCGATGATTCAAATTCTTAAAATCTTGTTTTGTTGCTCAATAGAATTGTTTCAAACCTTGCCGCTATTTATCAATGCTACATGATTATTCTAAGATCAATTTATTTTAAGCACAAATTTTAAAATTTATTTAAAAATATCATTTTAACCATTTATTATTCACTCGATCGTGCATAATGAACAATTCAGCTTGTCAAATTTAGCACTTTATTCAAAGTTAATCCTTCCAGATATCCTCACATGATGCTAAAGAGTACTAAATAATGCTTCACAGAAAAGAATTCATCAGTTTCTATCCAAACACTCAATAAGTTTTTTTATTTTTAAACATCAAAGCACTTTCCTGCACATTTTAAACATTTTAATATAATTTACTTGCAAAATGATTTGTTATTTATTTAAGTATTAATGTATTTTTAAATGTCTATCAAAACTTACTAGAGTTGAAATGAAAGGAAATATAGGAAATACTTTTTTTAAGTGTATTTCATTTTAAGTTATTCCTAATGCAGGAAAAAAACGAAATTCACATGAAAATGTCAGAATTAACGTAAAATAAATGTATATGAGAGAGCTCATTGTATATCCTAATTGAACAACTCTCTCAAGGGTAATATAACAATTTTTTCAAAAAAAACATATTTCTAAATGTTTCAATAATTTATAAAGAGAGGGAGACAGAGTTAAAATTTTATTAATATAGGCTATGAAATATTCATTTTAAAAATCCACTCATTTCAGTAATGGCGTTTTTAAAAGGCATTAAAAGTAATTGTTGAATGTTATTTGTTCCGTTTTATGTAAAAAAATAAAAATAGGAAAACAAGTTAGCTCCTTGTGAAAAAAGTTATTAATATATTCATTAAAAATTGTATGCAAGTAGCTATTATTATCCTACATAAAATTCTCCAGAGGAAAGTCTTTTTAATGAATATTTTACAATAATAAACTTATTCTAGGCGCATCATCGTATTTTGCTTTCCTCTTTTTGACTAAAGGTATGTTGACTGTTCTTTAGTCACAGTTTTTTGTGCTATTAAATTCATAGTATTTTTCATTTACCTATGCGTAGCGTTTCATTAAATGCATAATTTTTTTTAATTTTTTGAGGCTTAAAATGACTATTAAATTCCTTTTAAATTAATTTATGAAATTTTAAATTTTCACTTTAATGTCAAAATAATAGAATTTCAATTGAAAATCATTTTACATTACCTCACTATTTTCAGCAAAAGCAAATTATGGTTCCTATCATAATTATTTGTCATGAATTACAAATGTCACAAACTTCCTAGTTCCGACTCTCATAAAATATTGTTAATTGTCAATATTTATTTTTGTTGAGAATAAATATATCGTAAGATATTGATAAAGCATAAATATTATCAGAATATTAATTTACAAGATTATGCATAATTTTTTATTTTTTGTCAAAATTTTAAAGCCTTTATCACAAGAACATTTATTATTAATATTCTTGTAACACAAAACACACAACAGTAACGCAAAAGTATTGCTAAGTACCAGTACAAAAGCATATTTTTTTAAAGTAATAATTGGAATTAATTTTCAATAAAGTTCTTTAAAATAATTAAACAATTATTTTAATTACTTACAACAATTATTTTAACAATATTTAATACAGTTATAATTTGTGCCTTTTCATAATTTATGTATAATGTATACAGTTATAATTTATGTTTATTATGTTATTTATACTCAAATTATTTTTCAATCATTTTGGTGTATATTTATTAAATGTTTTCCTCTTTTGTGAATAATTTAATTTTAGTTTTAGTTTACTTTATTTCTCAAGAAGTATTATTTTTTTATTCTATTGATTTCATATAAATTGAAATTAAAAAAGTGCAGAATCAAAATGTGGAAAAAAGCTTAGCAAATTAAAAAATTTCATAGAATTAGTCAATCCAAGTTTACTGTCAAATTTTCAAAACGAAAAATAAAATAGCTTTATGCTAGGAAGATAAATTTGTACATTTTTGCACAATATAACGGACCTAAATGTTGTTAAAATGAAGTTTAATCATCTTGAATAGAAAAAGATAAGTTTTCAAAGCTACTGAACAACAATTTTGATGATAGCACGCAATCTATGGCACAACCTCCATAGGTAAAAGACCTGTAACAGTATCACAACCTTTACCTTTCCTCATTGCCTAAGGAAACAATGATGATACTCAACAAAGGCAAAGAAATTAATGTATTTAACATATTGTCATGGACCTATTGGCTAAATAGCTTCAAATTTGGCTGCATAACCGGAATGAGTGATGTTGCAGGAAATCGAGAAATAATCACCTGTACCGTTCTTACATTGGTTAGATGTTATTTCTGTTAAGGTTGGCTTGGTTTGTTCATCGCTCAACGATCACTTTGTGCTCACGAGGGCTTATTAGACCATGACCTACGGTTTAAAATGCATTCCGAACCACTATAAATAAGCAAGCTAAAGGTGGAATTCGAACCCAGAACTGTTGAAGTTAACGCAAGAGAGCTGTTCATTCGGTTACTAGCTGAGCTGTTACTGATAATTGCTGTGAAGAACTTATCAGTAAAATGAAAACTGTGGAAGGCAAAATTTATAAATTCGAAAGCAAGAATATGTCAGGGTAACTTGCCAGAGCTTTTTCCATATCACCTATACACCCTACCCCAATCTCAAGACACTTAACTGGGACGAGATTACTCTCATATTAAACTTTAAGGAGATCTGCCTTTAACCCCAAAACATTTGTGAAGTCATCAACAGTGACGTCACATCCAATTATCATGACTGCCAAACTAGTTTACGTAGTTTTAAACTTTTTCTCTTTAAATATCAAACTAACAAATATGAATTACTTGTAATGTTTAATAATTTTTGCTTTTATTCCTTTTCATAGTGCAAAAATATTATTCTTTGACGTTTAAAAAGCTTGAATTGAATCTATATATACAATTTAAAATAACTATCTCTATATATACCGTTACTAACTAACTATAATCTATATATACAGGACTATACTTTAGTTAACTATATTACATCGCTTGCCTAAATGCATGAAACGACGAAAGTCGTAAGATGTAAGTCAGTACTGTCTGCAGACTAGTTGTTTAAGATATTTATTTTTCTATTTTAATTTCTATTTTAATACCGTGCTTTAGTCATATATATATATATATATATATATATATATATATATAGCACATATTGAAACATTACTTTATGTTTCTTCTTTCATAATTAATTTGCAAGTGAATATTTTGGAACACGAAAATTCAAATATCATCTTGGTACAATTTCACGTCCATCCTAAATGATTAACGAACTACTTCCATGAGGTTGTTTGGGGAAGAATTCTGGTAAGAAAGCAATATTGAAAACCTCCTAATTTTATTCAAAATTAAAATTCTTTGTATAAAAAATGTAACATTTATTGTTTTTTTATTATGTATCATTAAGTCATATTTGATTCTAAATTAAATGAGATTTCGTGTGGTTGCTTCATTTAGTTAATTTTATTGCCAGAGAGAACGTGGGACACTATTCTGAGGTGCATACTTGATTAAAACTTTCTTTAGTTTTTTTTTTCTACAATAACCTAATGATAAAAAAAAGTAAAAATTTCAATTACATGATACATTAAGTAGCTTTTTAAGCTATTTCCCCATGAATAGTGTTTATTATTCAAATTTATTATTGATAGGCTTGTATTTTCTGGCAAAACATGGATCCCACGCATAATACCCTTTTACTCTTAACATGCAAAAATTTCCTCCACTATAGAACTATAAGACCCAATTTAATTGAGCATTTTTCAAAACTTGATAAGTGAAAAATTCCCAAAGGTCAAAATTAAAGTTAATCGGCTTTTATGTTCACGATCTAGTAATTAACTTTGTAAGGAGGATTCTATGAGTAAATAAAGAATAATTAAAAATATGATAATTTCTAACTCAGTATTCAGAGTAAAAAGGAAAAAGCTTAGCCTGATAATTGAAAAAAATTACTTCGTTCATTTAATACTTTATTTCTTTATCAATAAAGTAAAAAAAAACTTCCATTTCTTAAACTTCTGTACGTGATAATTAGATAAATCACATACAATGATAATATTTTATTCTTTACTATACATTTATTTTAAGTTAAAATAGTAATATCCAATGATACATTCTTTAATTTTTTCTGAATTGTTTATTTTCAATTCTTTTTCCTGTTAATTCATTGAAGATTTTAAAAGAAATCTTCACCAATGCATTTAAAAACGTATTCTTATACTTTTATTGTATTTAAATTAAATTTGAAACAGAAAAACCGTGAATACAAAAAAATTACTGATTGTAAAGCAAAGTGAAACTCCCTTTACTTTCTCTAATAATATATTCGTTGTTTCTTTCTAAAACTGTAACACCGATGATAGTAACATATATTTACAAAAAAGTTTTTTAAATGTTTCTAGAATATAGTCAAGACATAGGGATTTATAACATAAAAATCTGGTGCAAATAGAAAATATTTCTTTGTACGAAAAATTATTTACGTTTTTTCACAGAGCTAACTAATCATTTACTTTTCAAATTTTTGCTTTGAGAAAAAGCATAAAAGAATGTGTATATACAAATAACAATTTTCTACAACGTATTAGTTTATCATATTTAATATATTTTCTTTGAAATAGTGTACAATCACGTATTATCCTAAATAAAATAAAAGCATATAAGATAGCTTTTTCTAGTGAGAAATATACTTTTGAGAATATAATAATTTATAAAAGAAAGGAGAGAAAACTTTCAAGATTATGAATTTATATGGTTATTCATACATTTAGATAAAAATTCACAGTACATATTTTGCAATAATAACTATATCTTAAGAAGGTAAAGTAAAAGATGGCATACCTGTAATTTTCTTAAAGTTTAATCATAAATTGAAAAATATTATGGGTTTGGGATTTGATTTTTTTATATATCCTATAATGAAGTTAAATTTATAACTTCAATAGCTATTGAAATTAAACTAATGAATTAAAATAACTAATGTGTGTGAGTGACGTAAAAGCTACATTTTTTTACGCTTTCGTGTATTTCTTATAGATTTGTAACAATTGGTATAATTTGTAACTATTCTAAAGTATGTAAAATTTACTGTAATTAAAGCATTGAGCAAGTATGTATTACTTAAAAATACCAAAATTCTAACAACATTCTATTGTTCTAAAAATATAAAGGAAATATTAAATGAGTTAAGTAAATAAAAAGTTGAACTTGAAATAATAAAGAAATAAAATACAAAAATTATTAATGGAAAAATTGCAAAATATAAAATAATTATAAATGAAATTAAATATAAGTTTAATAGCAACATATAATTTTTTAAAAAATTAAAATTATAATATGTAAAACTTCTACTTTTCCTGACAAAAAATATTTCTCATTATGATCACTTCTTTTACATGAATTTTAATTAAAGAAATTTGTATGAATTTCAAACAGCCAATTGAAGAAAAATGTCCTGAACTTACAAAAAAACCCTTATAAAATTTTTTTGATTAAAAATTTGTTTGTATATAAATATATTATTTTATAAACATTACATCTTTCGTTATGTACTGACGATCTTAATGTACTAAAAGCTATTGCTTTAAATACATAAGCTATAGATAAATTATTTAATATATAAAATGTTTTTGAATAATTGAAAGAAAATTACATTTTAACTATTCGGTAGTTTAAATGAATATAATATATATATATATATATATATATATATACGTGTGTGTGTGTATACTACGGAGAGAGAGAGAGAGAGAGACTAATTTTCTGAAGGTACTGTCTATTTTTCAAGTAAAAATCTATTACTGATTAACTAATTTTAATACTATTAAGTAACTAAAGATAATTAAAAAATTCGTGATATAGATTCACAGAATGATTAAAAATCATCTGGAAAACTAAAAACTTTCTCTAGGAAAAATTGCAGGAAGAAAGACGACGTATTATTTCGAACATCATAAAAGGGAATACATTTATTAGCTAATTAATCAGTTCCCTTCAACTGCAAACCGTAACTGTATTTGATGGTGTCACATATTAATTAGAATCTCAATTCTGAGTGGACTTGATATTACAATTTCCGTCCTTGTAAATAAAGTATTTCAAAAAGTATTGACAATCTTATCATACCGAAAACACCTACGTAAATGATGTTATGAATGCACCGTGCAAAATGTGAAAGAATGAACACAGGCTGAAGTTTGTTTACACGTAATTTCAGTATGAATTAGGATAAGCAACTTAAAGAAAAATAGATTCAGCAAAAGTGAAGAGATCACAAATTTTAAAAACGGGCTCAAGAGCAAGTATTAAATATATTTCTGATTATTTCACATCTGCATTCACAGAATTGAAAAAAATATCAGTACAAATCCTGCAGCATACATTTTTATCAACACATAAAATTCAAAATTATCAAAGCATCTAATATTTAAGTATTTTGAAAATTAAACAAGTATTAGACACATATAATTGTAGGAAATAGTTTAAAATTAATACTACTTAAATTATTCTACTTATTGACATAATTCTAAAACATTTTCAGTTGTTAAATATTATATTATTCAATTAGAAAATCTATACCAGTTTGAAAAATATTGTGCAAGATTACATACAGATATGTTACTGAAATACTTTAAACTAAACTAAACTCCGAGGCACAATAGCCCAAACGGCCCAAAGCCTACCGTGGCTATGTAATTACTGAAGTACAAATGGCAAATATTCAATATTGAAAACCAAAAGAAAAAGACTATAAACCATCATCAATTTTTTTTAACTTAAATGTGTCACAACTGTATATTTATAAGTTATACCCTTTACAAATATGTATTTTTTTGTTGCAATATATTATTTAAAAGTAAATTTGTAAATGTCAGATATAATATGTATTTGAAGATACATCAAACATATCTCCTGTAGTCCATAAAAACAAAACAAATTCAATAGAAGAAAATAATATAAATTTTACAATACAGAAGAATAAATAAAGTTTTTATCATAAACAAAATAATAATGATTGACTCAAAAATAGAAAACAAATTTAATTTCATTTGATCGGATTAGATTTGACATGCTCCGTAATTCATGCGAAAGGTATAGAAGCAGTTGATGCAAACTAATGAGCTCCGCACTACATCCCAAAACATCTTTTCAAAGAATTCAGCAAGACTTCATTTGAGCCGTTCAGAAAAATCCAAGTGTAGATCGATTTTTCAGGAAAGAGAATTCTCATTTTGCTGTCTCCATTATTTCAATAAATCTCCAAAGATTTCGGATAAAGTTCAATTGAGCATATAACAGAGATTAGCTAATTTAGATCTACAAACATTTCATCCATCAACAACTAAGCCTAACCTTTGAGAAAAGTTTTATTTAATATGAGATAAGTTTGTTTCATGAAAATACGAATTTGCTTTTAATCAAGAAAAATACAAACATAAAATTTTAATAAAGAATAAAAAAAGAAAATTTATTTAAATCCTTTAAATATAGTCCTAATTTTTTTAACTGACTATAATTCAAACGCTTTCCCAAAATGTTAAAAGGCAGTAATATTTTTGTACATTTTGATGGAACCATAACATGGAACACTTTTTATCATTACTTTGTAACAGAAGGGTTTTAATGCTTATATTTTTCACATAATTTTTAATAAGCTTTCAATGTAAACATTGCTTATTTATTAATTAAAATCAAAATAAATGCTTTTTCCACACTTGTTAAATATAATTGAAATATCAATAAAGGTTTTGAAGATTCCAGTTTTATATAAAATAAAGATACATTCATTTGATTGGAAGTATACATAAATGAGTAAGAATATGATTATATAATGACATAAAGCATTAAAATGATGGTTTTCAAAAGGTCAATGAATCTGACTTTCATGTTATAGATGTAAATGGTATTTCATATTTATAGATATTACAGCATCATTATTACAAGAAGAACACAAGAATTTGAAAAATTAGTTGTGTCAATCTAAACTCGTCAAAAAGGTCAAATCCCATATGATAATACCTGAACATTTCACTTTATTCTTTTTAAGAAAATGATATAAATGTACTTTCTTTTTAATATGTTTTAAATACTGGATGACATTGGTGTACTATACTAGTTTAGAAGCCAACTGAGAAATTATTGAATATTCAAAGTTTCACAGCGAAGCAAAAAAGGGTATTTTGTTTTAAATTATGTGGTTGACATTTCATGTTTTATTTAAAATAATATCTAAAAAATATGAATCCAACTGTAAAGAATAATCAATTCAAATGAATAAAATAATGTATCAAAATAAAAAAATCAGAATTGAGAAAAATTTCAATACACATTTCAATACATTATTTCTTATTCAATTGAGATTTTAAATATAAATTTGAAAAAAAAGGAATTATCTTTATGAGTACATGGATAAGGTCAATAAGAAAATAAAGGAAAGCATAATTCAAGTTAAAAGCGAAATTAGCATACTAATTATTGAAGGAAATCTAAATTATTTGATTAGCATTCATAAAACACATTTTAAAGATAATACGAATTTTTTTTGTTTAACATTATGAAATTCAAGCGTAATTGTAACGTAGTATAAGTAATATTATACATTAAAATTAATCAAACTTCCTCTTTTTGCGTAATGTTTCCTTTTTCGTATCCATCACTATAAGCATTGTCTCAACTCAATGTGATTAAGAAAGGACACAGTTTTATTTTCGATTAACTTTGTGTGTATAAATAATTGAAGGGACAGTTGGTTTTCAATATAAGGAATGAATGTAAAAGAGAAAATTATCTTACACTAATTGAAGAATGGTATAACCTATCTGCTACATAAAACTGAATGATGTTATTATTTACCCAATTTATACTTCTCTTTGCATAGCATTTTAAGTTAAATTAGGTTAAAAAAGTTTTCGAAGTTGATACACTAAGATAAAGATAACTTATCCTGCTAGATTTTAACTTTGTGAATAACTTTTAGTCACTTTGTCCCAAATTAACCGCCTTATTATGTATCTCAAACTGATTCAAATTGTAACAATTATTACCCATAATTTTGCCTTTCATCTATTAATGTTATTGACATCAATCTTTATCCAAAGAGAGCTGATGACCAATATAAAAAGCATCATTTTACACTTTGCAAATAATGCCAAGTAGTTTACGTGCAAGTGTGGCAAACCGACTGATATAATTAGTTATTTTCCTCTCATTCATAGGAAGTACCAGTTTCAAAAATGGAAACTAATGATGTTTTGTCAAACGGATTATTTGTGACCAGAATTAGAAGTACCAGATTCCAATTTTTGAATATAGTTTGATCTCCAATTTTGATCACAAATCATAATAGAAATTATTTGAAGAAATCAGATTTCAATGACATTCCTTGTAATATGAAGATCTGGTTCTAATTAATATTACCTATGTACATGCAATATAATGCGATGTGCCTACCATGTTTTTTGATGATATAGCTTCAGAAATACTTTTGCAAAGTAACGGTTTTTATTTAATGCATTAAAATATCATTAGATTTTGCCATTCGTTTCTTTAAATGTTTAAAAGCACTGATTTTTAAAATTCTGCAAAATGCAAATCACATTTTGCAGAATTTGAGTTTTTTTTAAAAGACAGATGATGAAGAATATATATATATATATATAT
>JAPDSC010015348.1:523656-567794 GCA_026290005.1 Latrodectus geometricus | reverse complement strand
GATATATATATATATATATATATTTAAAAATTTAAACTACCAAGATTATGTTAGAACTTTTGTGTGCCTACTTGTGATTGTTAATAGGACTCTAAGATTTATCAGAAGCGACAAGATGTAATAACCCGGATGTATAAGGTCATGTTAAAAAAATTTGTTTAAGAAAACTCTGTTTCCGACATTCTTATTTAAACTTATATAAAAAATTCAAATTATAGAGTATAATTCAAATAAGATATTATAAGATTACTTAAATTGTCTGTATAATACAAAAAATACAAAATTCATTTAAATATGCATATAAATATTAGTAATTATCTTGAATACAACTGATTATTTCCCTAAGCATTTTTTAATCATGTAATCAAAACGTCAAACATTTAGAAGTTCATGCTATTTCATGGTAAGGAGAGAAATACGTAAAACTTATACTCTTAAAGAACTATTTAGATGCTAAACAATTACACAGGAAAATTATAAGCATGCTAATGTAAATTGATGATTCAAAGATCTTTTTTTACAGAATTAATAAAATTAACTTATTTTGTTTTCGTTGAATATTAATAAACCACAATTAAACATTTGAAATTGAACCTATCTCATTGCGTTTAGAATCTTAATATAAATTTAAAATTTAATTAAGCAAATAATTCTCATCATACGATTCTCATCATCAAAGAAAATAATCTTTCTTTAAAATTAAAGCATACATTAAAGGAAAATATCATACGAAAATATATATTATTCAATTTACCACGTAAAAAGAGAAATAATTATTCAACTCACGTTATATAATTAAATTGAAACGAAATATAAGTTGCATCTATTCCAAACCAATATTTAGTCCTGAAAAGATCTATAACTCTTTCTTATCTTTTAAGGTAAGGAAAACTGGAATTAGAACATGGAGAACAAGAGCTGTAACTCACTCCTTCTCTCTCATTATTGCATTTTTTTAATTGTATCAGTAAAGAAACTAAATCAATTGAATCGTAATGTAATTATCAAACATAATACTTAACTATATTCTAAATGTTAGTAAAATTTAAAATAAAACGTAGATTTAGTTACACATTATTTTTATTTCAAAGAATTTTAGTTTTAGGCTAATTAATGTGAGTCACGTATTGTATTTGTTTGCTTACGTTAGAAGCCTTTGGATAAATTCGAAAATTTATTTGGTAAATTTCAAATTGTAAAAATAGATTGCTATTCAAGTGTAAGGCATTTGTGTGTGGTATACAAATGTTATGCAATACAATGTATAAAAATTCAATTTATGAGTTTAATTTCTATTATTATAAAGTAACGTTCAGAATTTATTTCAATTGTTTTACTTAATAATTTTTAATAATTTATGAATAATGAAAAAGTTAATCATATTTGTGTTAATAATTTTATTTAATTACAATGATAGTAAGCATATTTTTAACTCATTTTTGACTTTTAAATTAAGAATTAAACTATTCAGCAGAAAAAAAAAATGTTGAATATTATTTTTTAAGTTTTTTTGAGAAAATCTTTTATGTATTTAAATTTTTAGAAGTTAGGTCACAAAACTTTACATATCAGATAAAAGTAAGCAGTGTTTGAACTTATGAAAATAACTTTTATTTTCAATATTTATTGATCAAAACTCTTAAACAAGATGAAACAAAGTGATAAAATTTACTTCCAAGCTCTAAAAAAGCAAGAAATGTTAATAAAATAATTTGCGAATTAAATATTTCTATACATTCTTATACCAGACATTGAACAGCCGATAAGAAATAGAAACATAAATTGATACATTTTAACATGATTTTAAAATCATATCAATTAACATGTAACAAGTTTTATGATCTAAACAGAATAATTTGTGAACCGTTTGTTTCATAGTCTCCTAAGCACTGAGTTAAAAATGATAAAAATATGTAATGATTGACAAAAAGTTGTTTCAATAAAAATAAATTCATATTACCTCAAAATATAAAAATTAATTTAATTTTATTCAAAATTTTATAAAATTTGTAATTTAAACACATGTATTTTGAAGACAATATTCATAATTGTGGTAAAGTAAAAACAAATGACTTCACTTTAATACTGAAACTTCATGGGAAAACTAAAACTATATAAGAGCTTCAAAATTTAATTCCATTTAACAAAAAAATCTTTTTCATAAACATTTTGAACAATCACATGTAACAAATCACATGTTAGGAAAATCAGTATTTAATGTTCTGCTTCGTAATTAGATAACGTGTCAAATGACAATTCTGCAACCTGAGCAATCGGATGATTGTTTCTGTCTGATTGATCATTGTTTATGACAGTGCATAATGGGTTCCCACTGAATATCTTTCATAAATCGCGAGCCTAGGGACATGTCTTCGTTCCGCCGTCAAGCAAGAATTATGCCTATTATAATTCTCTGTTACTAAAAATAATTATTTTCAATGCTAATTACATATCCCAATATGCTAGCCACCTGTATTGTGTTAATGTCTAAAAGTTTAAACAAATATTTGCTTATATCAATCTCTGGCTATCACAAACAATTGTTATAGTGATTAATAATAAAATATCAATTACAGAGATACCTCCCAAATGTAAGTAATTTTAAGTGCTTTGAATTAAAATTGTCAAAATTTAAAAAATATAATATGATTTTTAATAAATAATTATATACATAAGCTTCTTAATTTTATGTTATTAAGATTAGCAAATCAAATTAAATACATCATGTCAAATAAAAATAATATATTTAACTTACATAATTTCATGAAAATCGACATTGCTGGGTGTTTTCTTAAAATTCCTCCCGTATATTATGGTCACTGATGAACTGTACGACTGTTACAGAAAGTTAAAGAATGATAGTCATTCTATTACTAACTATGCGAAATAAAATGTAGTTACATGTACACACTTTATTTGCTATTGTTATATTAAGATCTTTACATTACAGTGATTTGTTATCTAGATTCATTTGGAAATTATTGGTATGAATCTATAATTCTTTATTTTTCAACAGAGGCTAATTGCTAACTTTGGGAGGGTTATCACAATTTCATAGGAAGCACTCAAGATCTTTATGTGAATGAAGAAACAAAAATGTAAGCAATTACATTTAAAAACTAAAAACATGCAAATGCATTTTACTTATTAGACTGAAATACTTATTATATATTACTTATTTTTGCTAAAATATTTTGAAACTAAATTCTACGTTAAGTAAATGTATTTATTAATTTTTAATAACTTAATGGTAACTGTGTTTCTTTTACAGTTTATTTATTGATATTTTAATTTTGTGTATTTAGAGTATAATTACTTTTATCTTTCGCAAATAATGTTTTCAATGTGAATGGTAAAAGTTTTAAATTTATTTACTGTAAATACTCGAAATATATTTTAATTATTTTAAATACATTTTGTAGTTTCACGTTCATTAAGTAAACATATTTAAAAAGGCAAGACCTCTGTATTATTACTATGCATTCATTTTCCTGTATTATATATTAAACTACACTGCTTGCCTTGGTAAACGCAACACTCTCAAAGAAGCCTGTAAATCACATGAAATTTACAATATGCATTATCGGAGGCGAAGTATGCAAATAATCAGAATTTCAGCACAGATGCACATCACCCTCGCCCGTGGCGCCATTTCAAAGCACTATTTAAGCTTGGAGGTTTCAATGATTTCAAGTTCGGCAATTGTTTTTTTCTTGTGGTTTAAAAAAAAATAAATAAATAAAAAAAAAGATCAATTATGCCTCGTAGAAAACAGCGATCATTTTTGATCAAGTATCCGGGTTCGACAGAGAAAGGATAGGGGCCTGCCGAGATAGTGGATTATCTTTCAGGGAAATCGGTTAACATGTTGGAGGACATCAAGCAACTGTAGTGGATATGTGACCGTTGGATTCTAGAGAGTACGACGGACCAATGTGAGGTATCTCGTCTAAAAAATGGCCCCTAAGAAATGTTGCCTCAATTCTTCAATAGAGAGTAATTTTAAATGGATTTTTTCATACCCATTCAAAATGGATGCTCTTTCATCCATAATCTGCATTTTTGATAAATACTAACAACTCGGAGATGAAATTTTTTGTGAAATTTTGTAGGCATCTTCGATTGTTTACAAAATTTTACAAGGCTGATTAGTGTCTTCTTTCTGATAAGCAAGAAATCACTCGGAAGAATGCTCCTTTTTTAGATATAAGATTGACACTAGAACTTATGTAGCTTTGTATGGTTTCGATATTAATTGAGTTGAATTCTCTACACTGTAATGATGAAACAAACAACTTACAATCACATATCACCTCAAATGAACATGTCTATCAAAGTAACATTCTTCAATTTCATATTCTTTAAATGAATAATTTTTAGGTATCCTTAAGCAATTACACACACAGCACCCTCTATCTGCCGAATTCTGAAATTTTCTTTTATCAATTGAAATTCTATTTTTAAATTTATTTTCCAATGAAATACGACTTTCTCATTATGACTAACATTTTCGTACAGAATCTTTTTTTTAATTATAGACACATGATGGAAGAAAATCCATCATGACAACTCTATGCTTAATATTTTCTTTTTTTATGGAGCATTATCGAAATAAGTATCTGTAATTTCATATATTTCATGCATCAAATGACCTATGCCATTGGCATTATTTGTTAACATTACTCTTAACCAGTAAAGCTAATTAAAATGACATATCAGCATACAAAAACTAAATTATTTAAAAATTTCTTATATTAATCGTCTTATGCACTATTTTACGTTGAAGTTCATTAAAGTTAGGAGATTTAGAAAACCTGACAGTAAATATACAGGAAAAATATGGGATTTATGTCAAAAATCAGAATGTGCATTATGAATTTTAAAATTTCTCCTTCACATAAGGATTATTTTAATAATTTTTCAAAGAAAAATTTCTGTAAAAGCTTAATTAACTGGCTTGTACCCTAAATTAGGAAAACTTTTCCCAAAACTTTGCCCTCTAAGCCTTTGATGGTGATCATCTTAGCTTCTGAAAAAATAGAGAGTTAGTTGGTAATTAATAGGAATAATATAAGCTACAAAAAGTTTAATAAGCCTTCGATTTAAAAATCTCTTATCTATGTTAATGATTGATATCTTTATTTTATTCTACTAGCACAAGTATTTCTATATTAATTATTCTAAAGTTATGTTCCTTTTAAATGACTATAATATCTGTAAAATGGATTTGATTGCTTCAAAATTTCAAATAAATTAACTAAGCAAACTAGTGTTCAAATGCAAACATTTTTACACACACACACACATATATATATATATATATGTATATATATATACAATTATTAATCCATGTATTCATGGGTTTATATTTAATATTAAAAAGATGTTGGATTAACAACAGAATATCAATATACTACTGTTAAAATGTTTTTGTAAATTTTATAAAATTTATATTAGGAAATTCAACATCATTTGATGAGATTACTTACTTCTTACGATTCTTGTAAAATATTCTATTTATTTTAAAATACACAGTTAATTTAAAATTGAATTAAGATGTAAATATGCTTTATTTTTGAATTTTAAATTGATGTAATAAATTGTGTAATTTAAGATGAATTGATTCTTAAAATTTTTAACAATATGATACTTGTATTTGAACTGTTAAATCGGACTATATATAGTCCAATATAAATTAAGTGTTCATCCATGAAAAGATATATTTTATCTGCATGGCATTTAATCTTAAAGACTATTGAATAATTTAGCTCTTTACATCGTCTTTAAGAGTATAATAATAACATAACTAATGCCTGTGTTCAATGAAATTTTATGCATACATAGTAACATTGGTACAACAGTAGCATGTTTTTTCCTAATTTATTTTAACGCAGAAAATAAATTAGGGGAAACATGATATTGCTGAAACGCATGCAAACAATTGCACAAAAGACAATAATTAAATGAAATATCTATAATTTAAAGCAAAATGGAAAATATGTGAAAAATTCATATGTAACGGAATATTCATGACGTTAAAAACTAAGAAAGTGTGCATGGATGCAAAAATTGTAATTTTTCATGTTACTTTTTATAACAATCCAATTTATTTGTACACTTTTTGGTTTGACTAAATGTGACTGAAGAATAATATGATATATTTATAAGACTTTATGGTTGTATTACCAAAAGGCATTAATCCAGTAAAACATAATGAAATATGGTAGATGTTGTTAGATTAACAAGGTTAACTTCTGCAATATGGAGGAATCGCTTTAAAAATAGAAATGCTATGCGCTAACTACTGCAAAGCTTTCTGCCAAATTAAATATTGAGTGATATATTTTTAAAAGGTTGTTGACACAGAAGAAATACATGAAGACTCAAACATAAGAACAAGCAAATGAATGTTTAGACATGAAACAAAGAGTCTTAAACCAAACAATCGACAAGAGGCTCCTTGAAATTAACTCCTTATGTAAAGGTTAAAATTATGTTTTTTCTAGATCTCAAAATAACTTTTTCACTAAAAAACTATCTTCTGAACAGCGAGATTCAATGAAATGTGACTGAATTCAAATGATATTTACGAACGAGTAGCCTTTCATCTTGGAATGTGAGTCCTGACAGCTTTCGAAGGAGAAAAAGGCCAGTTGAAATCGCTATAGAGAGCACGTGGTTGCAAAGAGATCTCATGGTGGATGTTTGCGTATCCTTCAGAAGAAAACTTTATCTCCTCAGAAGAGTTTAGTATACATACACGAATGTTGAATGGTACAAAAAAAATTTAAGTGATATATTTAGCTGCAAACATTAGAAATTATTTTTTTTAAATTCATGATAATATTAAACTTCATCTAACTTTTCTTGAAATAATGCAGCTCTTTTTTAAATAAACTGAAATAATATATATGGAGTGACCAGAACGCTTGCTGGATCTAAACTTAATATAATTTACTGAAAACTATTCAGACGCAATTATACGTATTTTAATATATTGTTTCGATCACGTTGGCATAAGACCACAAAAGTTCCTTTTATTGTCCAAGATTTTAGGGAATTCTAAATAATAAAATTAAGTTTTTCTGGAAAAAAATCAGTATTTCTCAAAGTATTTTCTCAATAACCTCTTTGACTCCAAATGTAAATATGGGCAATGACTTGTAAATATGGGCAATGAAGAAGCTTATATATTGGCTATGAAATAAAATTTTGTAAATTACTGCTTTAATTTTTCTCTCTATCACTTTGTTTCCATACTACTATATTATTAAGTAACTTAACTCTTAAGAAAATTCTTAAGCGAAATATGATTGAAAGTGCTATAGATAAGAGATGGGTTATTCTAGGGAAAAAAAAGAATTATTCACAGTTTTTCTTAAGAGAGATAGTGGTGGCTCTATTTTAGACATCTGATTGGGCATCACTGTTTACATGACGACATCTATAGAATTGAAGTACTGGATTTTCTTCTAATTCATATATTGTGTGACTCAATATGCGAACATGGTTGAAAAGTACTAAAGCTGTGAAATTAATGGCTCTTAAGTTAATGTAATTAAATTACTGCCTTGAAGCCTTTTTCAGTTTTTTTATTGCTCTGAGGAATTAAAACTTCCCCATGATGATTTTATCAAATTTTTACTTATATTGAATTTTTTACATGTATGCTCTTCATTTTATAACCATGCGCTGTTGTCACGCAGGAAATTAAATATCCTTTATGCTTATTCCTTTAATTTTTAGGCAGTGTAATTATGGGCATATAAATATGAAATCACAATTCTGATTTCAAAGTTTTGTCATTGCAGTAAAATTTATTTTAATTATTTCCATTCATTTTAGACATAAACACTTTTAAAATAAAAAGTAGAAATTCAGAAATCATATTTCATTTATGTAAAACTAACAATAATGGAACTATAAATCCTACCAAATTTTAATTCTAAAATAATTTTTCTAAAATTAATGATTATTTGAGTAAGAAATCAAAACAAAACATTTTGTTTTCAAATTTTCGGCTACAGGGGAGGGAAGGTGTTTTGTAGAATCAATAAGTATCAATTAATTTCCTAATGTTATACCATGCTTTATGTGTGAAATCAAAAATAATAAATTATTGCTTGGGTATTTTTTTTTGAAATTTTATTTGGTAAATTCAAAATTTATTCAAAAATGTCTTGTGCAATTTATAAAACCTAAGCTAATTATTGACTTGAAGACTTTTTCATGTTTTTTTCATAATCCAGAATAAAAATCATTAGAAAAATTCATTGCAAAGTGCATAAAATAAAATTAAGGCGTTTAATAAATGCTCATTGCATCTTTTTTTCTATCAAAGATTATTTTCATGAATTAATTAATGCATTATTTGATATAATACCTACCCAATACATATTATTCTAATAAATATATACATTGAAACATGCTTTACTATTTACTCTAATTTAAACTTTTATTAAGTTGAAGAAATTTTATCTAAAATTTTTATTGTTTTCCAGCTATAAAAAAATATTATATCAACAATATATAACTTTGTGTGCCATTATAATTCATAACAAAACAACTTAAGCAATTGTATGCATTAGATATTGGCTGCAAGATTGGTTAAAAAATCTCTGCAATTTGTTCAAATTTCCACTCACCTTGAGAATAATTATTTTTATAAGTTTTGGTTCTTTTTCTAAGTTTTATAACTTAATGAACTTTTTATAAGTCATATTTAACACAATGTGCACATATTTTATGTTTTTCTTAAACTATACCTAAAAGTAAAACAACTTATTCACAAAATTTAATACTTTAATTCAATAAATACGTGTAAAAAATCACTAAACTAATATTATCGTTTATTTCGCATAGAAATTCTTGTATTTCTATTTCAGAAAAGTTTTGTCAAGAATTATTTTTGAAAAAACCTGTACACCAATGTAGCAGACGTGGTACGGTATAATAATTTTACAATAAACTATTTTTGATAAGCTTAATGGTAGAGAAACTCCGATGCAGACCGAGTTTTAAACATATTGCAACTTATAGATGGAATAATAAATTTTCTGAGGCTCAAATTTATCACTGGCTCGATTATTAAGATAGGAAAATGGCTTAAAATGCAAATGCGTTGAAACGTTAGAATTCATGGTTAGTCATTTTTCACTTATGGTTATAAATATCGACCCACGCGATCAGTTTTATTAAATTGTACCATATTAAATGGAAAGTCAGGAAAAGAAACGTAAATCGTCTCTCCAAGATATAAAATGGAAAAATTAAAGGGGGAATGGTGGAAAAGAGCTATCAAAAATTTTAAAGCTAATTTTTATTAATTCATGAATTCTATTTCCTTAAAACTTAATTGTATTTTACTTGAATTATTTAGCTTCATTAGTTAAAAAAGAAATTTTATTACTTGATAAATTCATTTATTTAAATGAATTAAAAGTAAAAAGTTTGATTTATTTAAAACAAATATAAAAGTTTTCCAATTTGAAAGATCCTAGCCTAGTGATTTAAATCTAATCTTCTTTTAAATATTATAATTTATATGATAAAGTGAATAGCTTTTATTATAGTGTATTCCTTAAAATTTTGGAAACCATGTTAAAGTGAGGTGAATTACCCAATGATAACTTAATTTTTAATTTCTGGATACACAATGCAAGTCATTAAAACTTCAAAGATGTAAAGTAATAGTTAAAATAAAAAAGAGGAATACTTGAATTGGTAGCATCAGTTAAATAAATAATTAAAATTTTAGTTCATTGAGGATTGCTAATGAAGCTCAGAAATGGTAATTCAAATAGAAAAATCACAATGGAATTCTCTAAAGAGATTACTTTCTAAAGAAAATGCAAGAATCATGATAGTGGGGATTTACATAGTCTACTGAAATCTTGAGGTATTTCTTATTCTAAATTGAAAAAAATGGGCATTTTATGTCCATCAAACAATTTTATGTCAGTATTCACATAAATGATCAATTACGTCAAAATATGCATCCCATGATTTTCATGGAAATGTCTTAAGAAGTCACAGGTAATTCAATCATAAACTTACGAAGTAACGTTGTGCATTACCTTGATAGAGAAATGATCTTCTAGTGCAATGTCATGAGAAGCCAAACAAAGAATCACTGTGATGTCATTATGTCACGGATACGATATAGTTATTAAGATTATTAAGAAAACTGAATTCTAGACCAAAACACTCGAGGAAATTTTTAAATGCTTAAAAAAGACTAAAAATTCTACTACTGGATAATTTTTCCAATGAGAACTATTTGATTTTTATATGAAAGTACACAATTGTGTTCGAACTCAGTTTTAAAATCGATCCACACTGCAAGTAATTGTGTGTTATTGAATAGATAAATGTCAATAACAGAAGTTATTAAAGTCTTTTCCTGACACTCATAAATTCATAATTTTATCTCAGTCGAGTATTTTACTTGTGAATGTAGTATGTATTATTAGCGTATTTAGTTATAAGTGCAAATTACCAATTCAGTCTGTATTCCATCCATTAGACACATTTGAGATGTAGGGAATAAATAAATCACCACCCTTTAGCAAATTTTATAGCAATGTGTATTGTTCTTTTCATACAAAAATTAAAATTTATTTCTATTAATCATTATTAATGACAAATACATTCGTAATGATTTTCGTTCTCATAATCGTTTTTTATTTTTTTAAAGTTTAATAGTTAGGCGTTTATTCTATTCAATCAAATATTAGATATAATTTACATATTATTTTCATATGAATGCATGCACAAGTTCTATTGAAACAATGTTAGGTAAAAACGCATTTATACACTACTGGCCATTAAAATTGCTACACCAAGAAGTCGACATGCTACAGACGTGAAATTTATACGAAAGGAAGAAGGTGCTGTGATATGCAAATGAATAGCTTTTCAGAGCATTCAGACAAAGCAGGCTCCAGTAGCGATACCTACATTGTGTTTAAATGAGGAAATTGTTCAGCCGGTTCCTCATACACAAATTACATTTGAACGTTGTTGCCTGGTGAAAAGTTGTTGTGATGCCTCGTGTAAAAAGGAGAAATGCGTACCAGCACGTTTCTGACTTTGATAACGGTCGAATTGTAGCGTACCGCGATTGCGGTTTATCTTATGGCGAGACGTCATCTTTTCAGATGAATCCAGGCTCTGTGTACAGCATCATGATGGTCGCATCCGTGTTTGGCGGCATCGTAGTGAACGCACACTGGCAGCGTGCATTCGTCATCGTCATACTGGCCCATCACCTGGAGTGATGGTATGGGATGCCATTGGATACACGTCTCGGTCATCTCTTGTTCGCATTGACGGTGCTTTGAACAGTGCACGTTACATTTATGGTGTGTTACGACCCATGGCTCTACCCTTTATTCGAGCCCTGCGAAACCCTATGTTTCAGCAGGATAATGCCCGACCGCATGTTGCCGGTATTATACGGACCTTCCTTGATACGGAACATGTTCGGCTGTTGCCTTGGCCAGCACGTTCTTGAGATCTTTCACCAATAGAAAACGTCTGGTCAACGGTTGCCGAGCGACTAGCTCGTCACCAAACGCCAGTCACTACGGTTGATGAACTGTGGCATCGTGTTGAAGCTGCATGGGCATCTGTACCTGTACATGCAATTCAATCTCTGTTTGACTCAATGCCCAGGCGTATAACTGTTGTTATTACTGCCAGAGGTGGTTGTTCTGGGTACTGATTTCTCAGGATCTATCCAGCCAAATTTTTTGAAAATTTAATCACTTGTTATTTCTAGTATAATATATTTGTCCAATAGATATCATTTTGTTATCTGCATTTCTTCCTGGAGTAGCAATTTTAATGGCCAGTAGCGTAAAAGTCACATTAAGATAATGATGCCAATAATGAGATATAAATTATCTACTTAAATACTTATCGCGAATTCTAGTTTCTTCATTAGATTTTGAGCGAAATTATTATATCGAAATTATAATTGAAAAAATCAGCTTTTAGAATTGTTAAATATTTAATAATTATCTAAAAACATTTATACAGTATTTACATTATTTTCATAGACATTCATGCATTTTTAGGGAGAAAACCTCAAAACAACTAAGCACACAACCTTAAACTTAACAGTAAAAGCAGTATTCAGTTACATATTGCATTTCTATTGAAGATTTTTCAACATTCTCAACTTTTATTACATCCCTAAATGCTTTGAAATAGGCATTGATAGCGAGTTCAGTTAAAAATATGATGTAACGTCATAAATACCAGTGGATGTTTCAGTTCCAAGGAATAAGCTAAATTATTTAGGAAATTATGAAAGTCTTCTGAAATTCATTTGAAAATATATATTTTTTTACCAAGGAAAATAAATGTTTCACATTTGTGTTATCAAGGAATTTTTGAGAATAGGGCTTTAAGACTAATTATGTTCAACAAAATGTATAATTACTTTATTGTTAGTTTTATTAAAATATAAAATCTACTATGCGAAGAATTTAGAAAAATCTAAAGATAAAATATATTGTAGGGCATATAATCATATAATATGTTTACAAATATATTATATATATATATATATATATATAAACCCGAAAAGTTTGAACGGTTTTGTTATTTTTTCCTACGAATAACTTTCTTTTTATTCAGAAATTATTAATAAAAAAGGGTTAAATAAAAAGTACTGATTTAACTTAATTTATGATAGATTGAAAAATTAATTAATGAAATTGTTTTTTGAACAGTAATTTTTCCATTTTAGTGCATTAAGACTCTTGATCCTGTCATATCATTGGGGTATCTGTAAAGTTACGTTATACGGGACAATGCACAACCTTGATATACTTTTCTTCACTTAGTTTGGTTAAGAACATGTCCATATAGAGTACTGGATATAGCACATTCTCTTTATATAACATTTATTGATAAAAATTAGCTGTATGACATTAACCATACAACAGTCTGGACAATATCATTGACCAGTATGGAGAATTTTATTTACAGTTGTGTAATTACTAAGTTACTATTCACCAGTTACTTCAGTTGTTAGGACACGTGCATTGTAGTGTTGTGGAACACTACAATGCACGTAGATAAGAACAACACTTATTTGGATTTTTTCATGACGTATCAACTTAAACAACCAATAATTTTATCTTAGCAAAATACTTTTTCCTGTTGCACTATAAACTACATTTATACTATTCAAATTTCAATCTCTTATTCATAAATGTATATGCTAACAAAAAAAATCATCAGGTCTCTAAAATTTAGCTTTTATAAATAAGGTAAATGTAAACCCAAATTGTATTATGTTTTTCAATAATAATAAAATTGCTGTGTTAGTGCAAAATGAATTATAAGGAAAACCACATTCTAAATATTTATTTTTCTAAGTGGCTAAGACGTTTATTGGAAATTTTCCAGCAGATAATAGTCTTCTCTTTAACGAGCCAATTGTTCATATTTTATTGAAAACATTTCAAATTTTAGCAGTGAATGTATGTGTCACATTGCGTTTTCCATGTATTTCATTATACTTAAGTGATTTTAGTTTAAATATAAAGGCAACGCTTTTATCAAAACATAAAGATGATAGAAAACGAATAACAAGATATTAGATAGAACAGATATGATCGTTAAATGGTACTTATCTATTAAAACTTTCGTTTTCAACAATTCTTGAGAAATAATTTTCCTTGATTAGACCTTGATTAATCAATAATTTTATTGGCTATAAAGCTGATCATATCTTATTTCCGTCAGTTTTCCATTTCTAAGAATATTTTATTTTTATTCAGGTAATAAATATTGTTAAGCTGTATATGAGAAAATATTAGAATGTTGAATTCTTTAACAGTTTGTAATGATGATAAATTTGTGATTGTATTTGGCGGAAACAGCAATATCAAGTTAACAGAAAATTAGACAAAAATTCCTGAATAAAAAAATACTAACACCATTTAATACTACACATAGCTTTACATACTAATACTCATATGATAATTTATGTGCCGCATAAAGAATTAAATATTACGCATCGAATATACAAACTGTTAGTTGCGAAAATGTTACATAACATCGTGATAAATATGCTTATAAAATTAAGAAAATGTATGTCTTGATAAAAAATTTGTTTTATTATTTAAAAATCCTAGACATCAAAGAGAAAATAAAACTGATTCATGTGAAAGGTATAGAATTTTTACCCAAATAATGCATGCAAATTAAGTTGCGATAAACACCTGAATAGTTATTTTTCAAGAAAATGCAAGAATCGTACAAATTTTGAAAAATAATTTAACGAATATTTCTCGCTGATTCAATGTTTTATTCATCTTGTTACTAAATGAATAAAAAGTAAAATTTACAGTCCAGAGATGAATAACAATCGGGTAAAAATTTAAAAGCAAATGTGAATAAATATTTTCTTATTCCTTTTTGAAGAAGTAAGTTTCTCTAGGGTATTTCTTTTGCAAAATTTGAATTCAAGGTACTTCAAAAGTTGAATTATTTGTTTTATTCTTTCAAACTGAGATTCAAAGGTCAATTTAAGGCAATTAATAATCATATCGAAGCTTAAAAAATTACTCATTTATGAAAAGCACTATATTAAAATGCATTTATGTATATATTCCATAGTATATATTCTATCTAGAAATTTAGAAAGTCAAATTAGATATATGTTATTTCATGCACATAAATCTTGTATGCGTAATCACCAGTTTTTTTATTTAAAAAAATAACTCCATAAAATCTATATTTATATTAATCAAAATTTTAGTTCTTTAAGAAACTGTGATTTAAAATAATCAATTTGAAAATTTAAATAAAGTTGAAATATAGAAATGAATAGTTTAATTTATATAGAACAGTGTAAAATACTCATAATGTAAAAAGCTTACTTTTTACATTTTTAAAATTACGGTAAGAATATGCCTCAAATTATTTAAATTAATTTTCTTTATAAACCAATATCAACATCCCCTATTTCTATTTATATTTAAAACGTTTTGCAAACTTAAATTAAAATACCTTTTCCTTATGCATATTTCTAGTGAAAAAAAAGTACATTTCCGCAACTTAACCGTAATTTGATCTCTCATTTAAAGAAATAAATTAATTGAAACTTTCTATCCGTTGATGCAATATATAGAAAACGCAATTATTTATTAAAATGGTTTTCTGTAACATCGATCACAAATAGCCAAAACATGTTTTTCATTAGTTACTTAACAATGTAAATTCAATTTATTCTAAGATGGAAAATTTCATCAGAGAATTATTTACGATTATTATACATTTTGAAATACAGTACATAATAACAGCATTTAAGAATTTTATGATAAAAGCAGTCATTTTAAAGTACTATTTTTAAAGTTAAGTATAAAAGCAAGCATTTCCAGCAAAATAAAAGGCATTAAGAAATTTTGAAATTTTTTGGTTTCTCATTTTCTAAATAATTAAATATATACTTAAAATATATATACGTACTAAATATGTATTTTCTAAATAATTCCGCTACTTAATCGTAATTTGATGACCCATTTAAATAAATAAATTAATTGAAACTATCTATCCGTCGATGTATATAGAAAACGCAATTATTTATTAATATAACTCTTAAAATTCTATATGTACTAAATATGTATTTTCTAAATAATTAAATATGCAATATTAAAAAAATACTATACTTTGGTATTTTAAGTAAACTTTAAAATTAATTTTTTCAAATTACTTGACTAATATATTTAACACTTCTATATTATTTGTTCTGATATAATTATTCGCATATCTTAAATTATGGTAATAAATCTACCAAAATTTAAAATACATACTATTAAAATTTGATCTGTACAAATCTAGTGTGACAGTTTTCAAAAACTGCTTAAAGAATAGCTAATTTATTTAATTTATACAATAAACAACTTGGAAATTATAAAATAAATATTTTTAGAAAGTTTTTCAAAAGGAAAAAATAAATAATTTCAATTCAAATATATATAACAAAAATAACAAAAGAGGAAAGTTTTAAATTACAGCCTTTATTATCAAGCATCAAACTGAAGTATTTGTTGCTGAAAAAGTTAGCTTTTAGAAGGAGAATAACTTACCTCTCTTCACAAAATATTCAACCGCTTGTATATAATTAAATTTCTCAAAATAAATATTTACAAAGTTATGACAAAATTGGTAGCTTATGAGAGTTATCTTCTATCTACATTTGAGAAATAATGTGAAATAATCATAAATAAAAATACCTTTATCAATATTTTTTGTTGAGTAACAGACATATTTATATGATTTTTCCAGAAGGCAATATTATCAATGCTAGTCATAGTTTAAGCAACAGTTAAAATTCTAATTTTTTTAAATTATTTACTAAATACACAAAATTAACAAAATCTTGCCAAAAGTTTTTCGAAAAGCATTATTTAAAGAAATAAAATCACTGTGTACATAATGTCTTATTTTATAAAATCAACGTTACTGTTAGTTATTTGTCTATTATTTGATTATTATGTACACAAGTGAAAAAGAGACAGGAAAAACACAATTTGCGCAACAAATCCCCATATTGTTTTGCCATTTTTCTATTACTTGATACGAAAAATTCGTTTCTGATATTATAATGATATTTTGATTTTCATCATACAGCAAACTGTTACATATTCGTTCTTTTATAGTTAATGTCATCCTAAAAATAAGGACCATCTAGTTATAAAAAACAAAAGACACAATATTAGAAGACACAATTCTGTTAAATATATATAAATGACTTTACTTTTCTATATAATTCTTTAATATAATGTGACTCTTATATTTAAATATTTTTTGCTTCCTATTTTTTTTAACTAGGATTCAATGCTTCTGCCATAGTTTCATGGTAACAAGCACGCAAACCTAGTAAACTCTTTAGAGAATTATAAGACAGTTATAATGATCCATCCAAAGCAGGGAATGGTTTCTGGAGGAAATGGACTTCTACAAGACATTGTCCGCCCTTACATTGTTATCACATCTTAGAAATTGTTGAATCATTGTGGATGGCAAAGTTTTGATTAACAAGATCTTGTTCCTAGCAATTTTTATTTATTATTATTTTATTTTTCCATAATTATAACTAAGATTAAAAGTTATTTCCAAAATTGACAACAAACTGGAACAGAAAAAAGACGATACCTAAATAAGAAAATGAAAGAGATTATATCAACAATGTGAAGCAGAACTAGCCAATACAGCTGCAAAATATAATATTACAAGTTAAAATTAAAAAAGAAAATAAGGACTTCATTAAAAATAAATAACTGTTAAAATTGAACTGCAAAGTTGCTTAAAAGTGTTAAACTATTGCATATCTATTAAAAATGTATAAAAAAATATTATTTTTATATTCAATTTTTGCTTGAAACTATAATGTGGTTGAATATATTCATAATAAAAAAATAGATAAGAATTTTTAATTTTTTGAAATGAAATTTCTATTGTCAGTTTATTTATGAGTGATTTGTGGCATAATTAAAGACCATTGAAAATATGAAATAATAAAGAGCTCTAATAAATTTGTTAATCTGCCATTTTATAATTCATTGTATAAATCCTTTAAGAATTTAGAAACCACAAATTGATATTTCATTCACACAAAAAAGGTAATTTTCTTGCTAAGATTGATTTACAAAAAATAATAATAATAAAATTTAAAAAAAAATGAAAAATAAAAAACGTTTTATAAACATCACTAAAAATGAACTTGCTTCAGTTAAAGAAATTAAATTGCGTATTTTTAATGAAAATATAACTATATTTAGAAGCTTAAATGACAAGTTGTAAATTAAAGTAATTATACGTAAGAATTACTTCCTAGTAAACTTCGCTCTAAAAGCCGTTTCGAATATATAAATTATTTAATCTTTATCTATTTCTACATTTAATTTGAAAACTCTTAATAAAGAACATTTCATGTTGACGTTAATTTTAAATCAGAAAATATATAGTTTTAATAAAATAGCCAATAAAATATCCAAATAAAATTTTAATTAATAAGCGGTTATTAAAAAAATAATTTTATTTAATGCATTTATTTAATTATTATTTAATTATTTATTAAATAAAATTAAATTATTATTTACGTTATTGACTATATTATTATTTTTATGTTTAATTAAGGAAATCTTTTACATGTTAGTTGTTAATTTCTATAAAAATAAAATCACTCATGACCATGATTTAACTAAGATATCAAAATATTGTATAAAAATTATACAAAAAAAAAAAAAAAAAAAAAAAAAAAAAAATTAAGATTCAATGTTAAAATTATTGAAATTCAAATGCATAAAATTTAAATTTTAAAAATTTCAAATACATGAATACACTGATAAAAATATGTTCAGGAGAAACATTTTATCTTAGTGCGAAAATCTAGACGCTTCATATATTATATTCATAGCCATATTTTGCTTTTCAGTAATTTGGTATTTCTTATATTAGTTTACAATACATAAATAGAAAACTTAATTTAATATTTACGAAATCTACTTAAGAGTTTAGAGCTCTTAAAGCTGAAAGCGTTTAAACAAATTTTCATATTTCCTGTAATGGAAAAGGAAAACGCAATTACTAATATTTGCATATTGTAATTAGAATCTAATTTAGAAGCCGTATAAATTTTAATGAAAGGATCAATGTAATTTTCATTTACATTCGAATATATTCTAAAATACTAAAATATTAAAGGGAATGAAAATATCATATTCAACATTGAAACAAGGAAAATTATGGTTTTACCTTGTTTCAGTAAAAGTTGTAATATATATACTTGCCAGAAAAAAGTCTGAGTACAAGCGCACAGTGAACATTCTACAAAGAATGACAGTACATTATAGTGTCAACATTAATTCAATTTCTATGTTTGTTAACATTTAACAGTAATACAAAATTCTGCAAAAATATGGCTATCATGGCTGTATAGCTCATAGAAAGCCATGTATTCCAATTGTCAATAAGCAAAAACGCTTAAATTTTGACACTCAGTATAAGTAAACCTTTTGAGCTTTGGAAAAAAATAATATTCTCTGATGAAAGCAAGTTTTGTATTTTTAGCATCAAAAGACGTAAACTGGTGTGGAGAAAACTACTTACGGCTTTTGAGAAGCAACACGTTTTGTCTACAGTTAAACATGGTGGAAGTGTCGTAATGATTTAAGTGAGCATGGCAGCAAGTGGAGTAGTTCAATTAACTTTTATAGACACCACATTAGATAATTTGGAATATCTAAATATATATTTAGATTTTGTGAACTCTACTTTAAAAACATTTTAAAGCAGAGTGTACAAGATTTGAACCTAAATGATGACTTTTGATTTCAACAAAACAATGATACAAAACACACTTCCCACAACGTAAAGCTCGGGCTCTATTATACACTAACAAAAATCAGTTGCATACTCCTCCATAATAGGTCATTGAACTTTTTAGGACTTTTACCCCATTTTGAACATTTATGGGACTTATTGGAACATAAGTTTTGGCAACACAACAAACTATCGAAATATGCTGAAAAGAGTGATTATGATAGAATGGAATAATATTCTAACTTCGGAAACCGTCAAGTTAGTTTACTCTATGCCTAAACGATTGGAAGAAGGTTTTAGACGTAAAAGTCTTTCAAACAGATATTAAAGTTTAAAGAAAGTGCCCATGAATGCTATTTATAAAAAAACATAAAAGAGGAAAATTCGTAAACTAAGCAATTTAACTGACTTAAATTATTTTGCAGCCAATGTGTTTCTAAAAACTACTATATTTTTTAGATTTTTCACTAAAGGAATGGAGAATATATCTTTAATTTTATCTTTAATGTTTAAATTTTAAAAAACTAAGATATTTTTAAAATTTAATAATTTTGATTTTTATATTGATTTTTAAACAACTTCGTAACCGTTTAGTTTAAGTGAAATATATTTTATATTTTAATAAATTTTTATGTTCAAAATTCTGGTATGTAAAATAAACGCTTAATAAAGTCCATTTCTTTTACCAAACACTGATAAATTATTCTAGTTTTTTCTTAAAAAATACTACAATTAATACTTTAATCTCATTAAGGTTACTCACATAAATGAATTTTTTTAACTTAAATACAATATATCTAATTAACCGGTACTTGCACTTTATATTAAAAGGACTCTTTATAATAATTTGCTCACATATGTCTCAAAATTATGCATTATATGATCAAATTATTGCATTTTTGAAAATCGCTCATGATTTGCCTTTTTCTATGTTATAATTTAAGTATTTGTAGAAAAAGCTATTTCTTTGATGAGTGATGATTTACCTTTATTAAAAATTTCTTAAAAAAAATAAATAAACTTTTTGAAAAAAATTATTTTTAACTGATTAGAAAATTATTTATCTTAGTTGAGACTAAGTTTAAAAATTATTAATCAAATTACTACTATTTATGTTTAAGAATCTGCAACATCATTTTAAAATAAAATACAAATTATATGTGTTAAACTTCATGTTAATAAATTAACTGTTGTAAAATTTTCATTCTTCAATCTAGTTTCCTTTTCTTCTGACAGCCTAAAACAATCCTATGATCAAATAATTTTGAATATATTTTGAATATATGTATATAATTTTTTACATTATAGATAAAATTATTTCCTATGAAAACAAACTTATTTTCTTTAAATTTGATTTAACATATGAAAATATCAGGAGCTCTATATTTAAGAAGTGCTTAGTTCATTTCTTGGATTCGACGATATTCTGCCTTATATACTGGTTATCATTTATTAAGGAAAAATTACAAAAATTAAGGTAGAGTAAAAAGTTACACATGTAATTTAATGAAATGTATATACATTATACAACATATAGGAAGGAGCAAAATAATATAAAAAAGAAATCATCAAAGAATTATGGTGATATAAAAGTTAGATATTTTTACAATGAAAAATGGAAGGTGTAAGTTTGGTATACGAAAAGTACCTTTAATATGGAATATGATATTGTCGAGAAACAATACAACAAATTCCAAAAATGCCTAATGCTCTCAATTATGTGGTCCATTGCGTGTAACAAATGCCTCGTTGCCGTTCCAAAGTAGTTTAATGCATGGTTAGGAAGGGGATAGAGAGCAACTATATTAATAGCAGAGCTAGTTGTGCTAGAGCGCCCAAACATGCTCGATTGATTTAAGGTCCGGTAATCGAGCTGGCCACAGCATGCTCGTAGTTTGTTTCCAGCTCAAGATAAACATCCACTATGATAGTCCTGAGTGATCTCACATTATCATCCTGTAGCACGAAAGCATCACCTATTATTCTGGTAAAAGGGCTCACATAAGCATCCAGGATATCATCTTTATGGGTCATCATCTCTATGTGTCTATCCCCAAAAAGCAATAAGGGATATGCAGTGATGTGTGATGCTCTCAATTGTATGGTCTATTAATTGTTTAGGAAGTCGGAGCTATTGCTGCACAGCAGCTACACGGCGTCCTAGAACGTTCCAAACAAGCTTGATTGTGTTATGTTCTGGTGATCAAGCTGGCCGCAGCATGCACTCAATTTTTTCTTGTTCAAGAGATGCGAGACGCTGCCAAGTCCGTATGCGCCTATTTCAATAATGTTTGATGGATGAAAACGAGTTCCATGTTCTGTCCAAATGGAAATGTGCCTACTACCACTTTCCAGGCAAAATCTGGACTCATCCGTAAAGAGAACATCCCTTCATTGATCACATGTCCAGTGGACATGTTTAAGTTCCTATTACAAACGTTCCTTCCTATGGTTTGACGTGAGATTAACGAAAATGACTGGTTGCTTCGGATAGATGACATTCGTGAAACCTTAGACGCACAATTGATCTGGATATCAACCTTCCGGAGCTTGCAGAGATGAAGTTCAGCTTGAGTTGCAGCTCTTTTCCTTTGGGGACTAAATGACAAACATATGTCATTGGTACTTGTGGTAGTGCGTTTACGTCCTTGGCAGAACCTTTTGATGGACTCATAGGCAACTACTTCTATTTGACTTTGTCCTGCTTCTAGAATCGCAATAGCTCGTCTTCATTCATTCTAATGATGCTTAGAGGCCGTTGATCTGAGGCATCCATTGTTATGCTTCTTGCAATCGACGTATTCCTTCAGCAGCACTTCTGTTTTTCATAATGTCATATTCTTTAGCTCCTTTTACTTACTAACACATTCGGCAAACTAAGACTTTGCCGTCCAATTGGTAGTGGTTGAACCTGGATTCGTCACTCCAGATAATTATTTTTCACTTATCTATGGTCTAATTTTGAAGTCAACTGACATCAACTGCATCACCTCAACTGAATAATGTGACTAAGTTTTATAATCAAACGTTTATGGGCCGCAGCATCAATATGGAAACCAAACAAATGTGCTTTCTTGTAGATGGTATTTATTGAATTAACAGTCCCCCAGGTGCCTGTTGGAACTCTAGGAATATATAGGTCATCCGTTTTGTTCGGAATTTACTAATTTCCTTAGGTAGAGTTCATTGGTCTTTATTTCATAGTTTTGTGGGTTTGCGAGCTCAAAGCACATTCTAACAATCACCACTCATCATCCATTTCTTACTAAAAAAGTCATTGTTGATTTTGGAATGTTTAAGAATTAGACATTCATATGATATGCTACAATTATGCCTTTTTTGAAGTTAGGGAACTCAGAACTTCGAAATATCTTGCTTGCGAATAATGCCAATGATTTTTCTTACATGCTATATAAATACAGAGAGCATACCGTAAAGCCAGACGGCAAATACCCTGATTTGAATGGGTATCCAAATACTTATTGATAGTTAGTGTGTGTATAAGATCGTAATCAACCATTAACCTTAAGTCCCGATCAGATCGTTAGGAAAAGTAACCAACTAACGAATCAATAAATAAATTTTTTCCTACTTTAAATTCTTTATATTTAAAAACTTGCTTTATTTTATTTAAAGAAATCAAAATAAACAAATAATTCAATTTTAAAAGGAATTTTTCTAAAAATAAATTTCTTATGGAAACGAAATTTTTTTTTATATAAACACATAAATGCTATGTAATGAAAATAAATTAAAAAAAAATATTCTAAACGGTAGAAAAATAACATTTTTCCGTGTAGTATTGTACAAATATTTAAATACGTTATCCTAAGGATTTTGATTTTAAAGAAATTTGAAATGTTTCATATCAACGTGTAATAGCATGAAATATAAATAGACTTAGATATTCATTGATAAATATTTTATAAGGAAAAATGTCCGTTTCTAAAATTTTTAAAATTTTATAATTAAATAGTTTTTGAATTTAGTAAAACACTTTGATATAATAGTAAAATTTTCTAAGGTAAGTAAAAAACTAATGTTTACTTTTGAGCTATTTACTCAGAGAATATTTCATATTATTACTAAAGCTGTCTTTTATCTGCTAAATATTTCTGATAGCTTGAATGAAATATCATATAACATAATTTTTTCCCAGGTAAAAGCCAGATTTAACATTTTACATTGTAATAAAATTTATAAAATTGAATAATTCAACTCTATCATTGACAAATCGTATATAATATTCTTCGTTATTAATTAAATGTATTATTTTTAATAATGTAAAAATTAAATATGAGAAACTATGATGCTAGCTCACATTAACATTGTTCATCAATAAATTAACATTCCCGTGATTTGAGAATATCATTTCTCTAGCCGTAACGAAAAATCAGACAATGTAACAACTGTGCTTTTGTTACTTTCACTGCGAACAACGTAATGCAACACAAATTACCTACTGAAACTTTCTAGGAAGTCCAATTCTCTTTCTTTAGCTTCTTGTTATACAAGGAATTGTGGTAACTTAAAATAATATTTGTTTTCTTTTCTCGATTTTTGTTATCTGCCACTTTTTGAATATCTTGTCTACTATTTTTACGTTATTTCAAATATTCTTCAAGAGAAGAAAACGCATCCAAAATATGGAAAATAATAGTACATAAATTTCCTTGAATAATTATTGAGTGTAATTTTATCAGTCGTTCTGAGGATTCGAATTTCATTTCAGAATTTTCTATTTATTTATTAAACATTCTATGAATGGATTATATAATAATTTTTATTTCAACTTGATAACTTCAAGTTTATTTTTTGAAATAATGTCTAGATTCTCAATTATTTTGACATTTAAACTGTTATAATTTTCATTTTACAAAAAAGAAAGAAATTATACTAATGTGCCAAAAACTTTCATGTAAGCCTTGGAAAAGTTAACTACATTCGTAACATAATTAGTATTGTTTGCATTAATTGGGCAACATGTTTAATATATGCTATTTTACATAGAAAAAACTAAATTTTGATTTTGGTTGAGTTTATTTTTCCTTTATTTTCAAACATTTCTATGGAACTGGAAGAAGTACGATTTGAGAAAATATATCTGCTTAGATGCATATGATTTCTTCTAATTTTGATTTATTTTAATATTTTTCTTAGATTTTAACTTTCTTTGATGATTGTACATACATACATGAAATGCAATAAGAATGTTTTGAATCATAATTCTATTAAAATACATATTTATTTAAAAAGTTCCATATTAAAATGTTTTGATTAATTTTGTATTAAAACTTACTTAAATATATGAAATTTATAAAAATAAGACAGTCTTTAAATGTTTATGTTTTCTTATTTTTTTTTTCGTTATTGATTAAAAAATGTAAATAAAATCACAATAATTATATTCTTTAGTGCAGGCTGTCCCTTTAAGATGAAGGATTTATTCATAGCTGCTCTATAAATGTGTCGTTACTATAAATGTGAGTAACCATAAAAACAGAAATATTTTTGCTCTTTAATTTTATTGTAACTCAATTTACAAATAATTCCAAACACTGTGCACCCTTTTCAAGGTAATTCAATACTGAATAAGACTTCTTTTCCTTAATAAGCAGTTTACCACTTTTATACTCAGTGCAACACAAGTTTTCTGATAAACAATTGGACTAGAAAAGTTATAAATTGAAATTAATAATTCTTCCAATAAGGGAAATATATAATCCATTTTAAAAATGTACATCATTTGTTTAATAGAACAGTTTAAATCCGAGAAATATTATTTAAATAAAATTACTGTTTCCAGAAAATAAATTATAATTTATAATGTAAGGGATGTATATTATAGAAATGAAAAATGAAGAATGGAAATAAAAATAATATTTCGTAAATTTTTATTCTTAACTATAAATATGATTCCAACCTATATATGAATTCACTGGCTGATAATATTTACCGCGTATTATAATGAAATTCATAAATCCAAAATAATATATGTTGAAGATAATTTGTTAATTGAACATTTTATGAGAACAATATCATTTTTAAATAATGCACTTGATTATCAAAGTCTATATTTTCTGTTCATATCACACAAAAACAAAAATTGCCTCAAAATATTGATAATTTTTTAAACTGGAGCTGAATAGGTATTAGTATGGGCTCATTCATCCCATGTATAAAACGATAAGGGAATTGAGTATATCATAACATTTGAATTTAAATCTGTAATTAAAAATGAAGAAACATTTTAAGAAAATAGCTCTTGGTATTACCAAGGGAAAACAGAGTCAATATTCATGACAAGTAAGCAAAGATGAAGTGGCAATCAAAACTGAGGAGCCACGAGTTTAAAATCACTTTATTTGAAACTTATGACTCTTCATTTTTAATTGTAATTGATTAGAATAATAAAAAAAATAGGAATTAAAGAGCAGCGTTACAGAATTTAACAGAAGTTTCAGTCTCTAAATGTGATGTTTCAAACAGTTATATACATTTACTTGAAAACTTGAAAGCATAATTTAGATGGTATAATAAGATGTATCAAATAATTTGTGAAGGTGGAGAATATTTCAACAAAAATCATTTTTAGAAATTTAGCTGGATAAAAGTGGATTTATTTAAAAAAAAGATAATTTGTATAATTAATCCATTTAGCTTAATTACATGTTCAATTGTAAAGTAGAAACGTGTAGTTAAGATAAATAGTAAGATATAAATTCAAACCATTACTGGACTGCTGTGATTGCATGAAAAAAAAAATAAATCGTAACAACAAATCAGATGCCGTTATTTTTATCAACTTTAAATTTTTCAAATAAAAAAGTTAACAAAAATTTAAATTATTCTATGCAACATCATTCAAAGAACTAGAATATGTTGCTAAAAATGTCACTGACTTCTCACATAAAGCATTAATTTCTTTTGATATCAAGCAAATTGAAAAAAGATTTTATTCCTAATTATTGGTAGAAAACTTTGGATTTGCAGACAAACAACAAATTATATACCTTCTTGCATACTTATATTCCAAGTTGTTCCTATACAAAAATTTGATGTAAAACTTACAAGCCTTCGCATTAGACATACTTGATTTGTACACAGGTACTTATTCTTGTCTTAGACTGCTCCGGTTTGTGACACGAGTAATGTACCATATACAGTACATCACAGTTTAATTGTCTGTCCCAATTTAAATTATTTGCCTTTAGTATTTATATCAGCACAAATTCATATTATATATATATATATATATATATATATATATATATATATATATATATTAGCAAATTTCCATATGAATAAAATGTAAAACATATTTTATTGTTAGCAATTTATAATTTTTATCCCAATTTCTTACCTTTAAAGAGTTTTTAGTACTTTTATTTAATTTATTTTATGTTTTATCCGAATTCCTTACCTTTAACAAGAGATTAAATTAAAACAAGAAAATATTTTATTTAAAAATACATAATAGCTGAATAATAGTACAATATATTATCTCAATAAAATAAATGTGGAATGATAAAATTATAGTTTTATATTTTGTAGATATTTGAATCTTAATAACACCATGCTACAAAGCCTTTAAACAAACGAATAATTAATTAACTTTCTCAAAGCCATTAAGTGGGAAGCGATATTTTTAAGGTTGTATCCACTAATGGACAATTAAAATGTTGAATAAGAGAAGGTAACAATTAACTTTAAAATCACTAAAGCTCATTAACCTTGTAATGGCAGGCTGAATAGGAAGTTCTAATTGTCTTTGCTGCTTCAGGAGATAGGTCTTCTCTATGTAGAGCATATTATTTCTTAACAGAGTCAGTTTGAAATTAAAGGAATTAAAATAAGCTTACAAATTGGATGATAATATACAATGTTACTTTAAAGAACGCTTAAAATTAATCACGTATTTAATAAGTATGCTCAAATGAAATATATAATGTTACATAGAATTTTTTTTTAAAATTGCTGTTTTATTCATGCCAATTATTTTATAGCTTTCACTCTGTATTATTAGAATTTGGTTATAAATAATTATGATTAACTTACTGAAACACTGCAGTCAATAAAGTATGAGCAACTCTTAAAAGAATTTTATCAACTTGAGGGAAACTTTTAAAAAAAGAAATTTTCTTTATTTAACTCAACATAACTAAGAAGGAATGTTCTCTATACAACTGTTTAACCATGGAAAAACCATCAATATATTCTTTATTTGATAATATAATATTTTCTCAGTTTCATATGAGCTATAAAATTAAAGATATTAATAAATATATTGTTATTTGGTTATAAGTTTGAAATATTTTTGATATTTATGGCAAGTAAACTGCTTAATAAAATAAGAAAACTCTTGAAATACAGTTTAGTATTACAATAAATATAATACCTGAAAGTAAAAATATTTCTCATTTGCCAATTAATATTTTCTTAGCTTAATAATATTTACGCAGTTTTAAAATAAAATAATTTAAAATCAAGAGTTTTAAAAAATTAATAATTTAAGCTTGAGCTTGTTTGAAAAAGAAGTGAAATAAGTAAAATTAAAAAAAAAAAAATCCCAGCTATTAAGTTTTTATGGGGCAAATTGATGTTAGAATTTTAGTAATTTAGTTAAGTTATTTCGCCGAACTAATATGTCGGCAAATATGATAGATTACGATGTAATGAATGTTTTGATATCAGATAAACGATCCTTTAACATTGCATTATCACTGTCTTAATGAAACCAGACAGCGTTAAATCATCTGAGGTACTTCTAATGATGGGAGTTGACTGATACTTATTTATCAAAGTATGAATAAGCTAAAGAAGCTTTATGGTAATCTCTATCGAATTATAGTAAAATGTATTTTGCGATTTTTAAAAAAAATGATAATGGATATACTTTTAAAAAGCGTAAATACTTATAGATCAGAATATTATTTTTGCATCTATTGTAAATTTATCATTGCTAAAGTTAAAAGATAGAAAATTATACTCTTCAAGATTTATCGAAGACAGCAAAGAAATATAATTTGGAATTTTGAAATGTATAAAATAATTTAAAAAAAATTGAAATAATATTAAATATTATATTATTTCAATTTTTTTAAAATTACATATAATATTATATATATATATATATATATATATATATATATATATATATATATATATATATTATATCTTTTCATCTTTTCGTCTAAAAATACTGAGGTACTTACCTATAGAGTTGAAGTATATCTGACAAAATTAAAATAATGTTAATTTCTCAAAATGGATACTCAGTTGATTAAAATATAAATATTTATATAATTTATAAGTGTTGGAGAAAAGCCATTGTTTATTTTAAATAATTTTTATTTTAATTACTTTTTTATGAGTGTTTTGTTAGATGGTGTTAAAAATAATAAGAATCACATTGACACTTGCAGTTAAACTCATATTTATAAATCATAATCTTTCACAATTTTAAATAATTAGTTTTAAACATGAATGTATTTTCATTTCAATGAAATTTCATTTCTTTTGTATATTTTATTTGGAAAATGTTTCGTTCCATAACATAATAATAAATTAATAAATATAAATAAAATTGTGTTCTTGAATAACTGAGGATATAATTTGTAAATATAATATTTTTATTGTTTGAATACAGTGCTAAATAATATTGTGTATACACGTAATATTAAATCAACAATTTATCTAGAGAAATCATAACAAATGATAATCCTTCATCTACTTGAGAAAAATTTGTCGTAGCAGGATTATTTTATGGAAGACCTTTTATTCTATATACGGAGGAAAGTTTGGGAAACTCTAGTATTACTAGATATAAAAGTAACTCCTGCAAAGAATTTAAAAAATTACTTTTAAAGATTTTAATCCTATTCAAATTTCGAACCAATTGTTTATTGATTTTCAAAACAATGAATGCAATAGTTATGATTTGAAGACTGCATTTTACCATCAACTCTTTAATAAGAAAAAAATTATTTTCCATTTTGATGGAAATTTCAGTAACTCTGCTCATATTACAGTTATTTGATGAATAAGCTATTTATAGCATTTCATGGCATTTTACTTTTATTTATTTTTGTAACTTTAATATTAGTACTTTTAGCTCAATATTTATAAGAAATCTTTCAAGAATTCAATTTAAACACTAGAAAAGTTTATTTGAAATTATGCATTATATACGTGAATTTAATATCGTAATATTATAAATTGTTTTGTACTGTAAAGATAAATTTTAATTTGTTAATTTTTTTGAATAACACATAACAATTTGTTTTTAATTTGTTAAGATAAATTTTAATGGAACATAGAAATTTAAATTTGATTTCTTTATATTTTTTTATTCATTATATTCCATCGAGAATCACAACATAGTTTGGAAATTCAATTTCTACTGTAATTTTTCTTTTGTATTATTTTTTGAAATTTTAGTATTGTTAAACTATGTTAAACACTAAAATGCTTGTACTATTTTGAAGTCTCCCGCGGTTAATATAATGCTAAAAAAATAATAATAGTTCTCGTCACGGAGAAACAAATGGTAATAAATTTTCAGTATGGAGATAATGAAAAAGTTGATAAAAATAAATTTAGAATCATTCAAATTCAAAAAGTAAATTAATAATTACTAATAAAATATTAAAGGATGCTGATTAATACAAAATAAAAGTATCAACGTTGTCAACTATTTTAAATCGCAATTATAATATTTAAATAAGCAATTTGTGAATTTTGGGTATATTTTCAGCAAAAATAAACATTTTTTTCAAAAGGTAAAATAATAAGCAATGTAAATATACCTTTAAACCCTAGTAGAAACAATCGACTACTTTTATCGTCCTCCTATCGCCTGACAGCGCATTTCTATCGAAATATTTTCAATGGAACTGAAAAAGATGTTCTACTCGAGTATGTACTTCTGAATAAGTTGCATTGGTCCTCTTATAAAAGGATCAACGTAAAATTATTGAATTTATAAGCGCAATCTATTCTTTCAGCAATTAAACTGGAAATTTTTCGAATTGACTTGAGTATATAACGCAGAGCAAAACACTTAACGAGTTCATTATGATTTGTTAATTTTCAAACTTAAAAAGGTTTCTTCGTCAAAATGCTTGAAAATAACAATAATTAAAAAAATAGCATAATCTTTGATTCTTTTTAACCTAAAAATTCTACTGATTTTTACATTTAAAATGAATATAAAAATGCTTGCAACTCTAAGCAGCACCATGGTCTTAAATTTAGCAATTTTTTTAAAATAAGCTTATAATTAAAACTGAGTATGACAAAAAATTAAAAATTAAAGCCTTTAAGGCTATTAAAGCATTTTTTCTTGGAAGATTCAATGCACTTCAAATTTGAAATTGTTTTCCTTTCCCTGCATGCAAAATTTCTCATAATGTTATTTTTTTCTTTTGAAAAAATGTTTTGATAGAATAGTTAAAATGTAGTTGATAAAAAATGGAAAAAGTAAGCGAAAAGGCTAAAAACCATAAAACTTAAAATTAATGTGGAAAGTTTTCAAATTGAAAATATTTTCAGAGTGAAAAAATGTATCATTAATAATAAATCTAACGAAAATTAATAATCTGTCATCTTAAAAATGTCTGTATTCTTACATCGGTTATATTTAAATTCCGTTTTGAATTTTCACGATATATAGATTTGAAATAAAAATATTAGAATTTAACTAAAAAAAATCCATTTATTATTTCTTTTAAAGCAAGAAATTAAAACAATGGAATTGTGTTTTCTTGATGTTTTTTTTAAATATTTCTTATGAAATATTTTTTATTCTGTAAAATAATATCGATTTTTTTACTTACTATCACAATATACGGTTAGTTGAAACTATTCAAAGTATCTTAAAATTTGTTCAACTAAAAATGTTAAATGCTTCAACTTATTTTTCTCTTCTGTTTTATTTTAAATACTAATAATGTTTAAAATATGTAATTGTTCATCTAAGTGCAAATTTAATAAGAGTATATGCATGTTACTAAATAAGGTTAATGAAAATATTTAGCTATAAATTAATAAGTCTTAAAAATATATTCAATAAGAAAAAAAATTCAATACTTTAATTTGATTAAAATATTCATTAAAATGTTTGCCGCATCCCTGTAGCAGTTCTTGCGAAAGAATGCAATGTTATTAAAACAATGTGAAACAGACCTTTATCAAAGAATATGGGTTATTGATTCGTAAATACGTAAAATAAAATTAACTTTAATGTGTTCAGAAGTCCTATGTCTTTGATGTACTTAACTAATCTGAGATCTAGTTAGAGAATTTTAAATCCAATATTAATTATTCATTGACTTTAACCATTCTTTGGTTTTCTCAAGTAAAATTACAGAAATTAATTTTAAATATTTTTTTAATTTTAAAATAATTTCTTCAAAACGTTTTTCTATTCATAATTATTAACAATAATTTAAATTTTTTACAGAAAATTTAATTTTTTCTTCAAAAAATTTAGAGCACAAGAACAGTAATATTTTCTTTCAAAATTATTCACCTTCTTTTGCATACAAATTCACTTGAATGTTTTTTTATGTATAAGAACGAACATTCATTGTTTCATTTGATTATTGGGCACAAATTCTGTAAAACTTAACTCAAAAGGCAATAGTTTCTTAGAGACCTTTTGTACTTTTATTAGAGATAAGTTATTCTAATATATGATGCCTCTTCCCTTATTATTGCAAATACCATGAAAAAATATCCTTAATGTAAATGCGTATTGCTGGAAAACTTTTTACAAATTTTATAGTCATTATTCAGTTATTAATTTTTTATTGACAGTTTAAAGATTTTAAGAACCATTATATGTTGAAATTCTTTAGTTTAGTTTTAGGTTACAAAATTTTAAAACATGAACTAATTGCATTTCTCAAATACATAGTATTTATAGGCAAATATATGTTTTAATTTTTTTTATATATTTTTAAAATATATATTTTGAAATTTTCATGAGAATTATTGAGATACTACTGTTTGCCTTTGACAATATATATAAATATTAACATACGTGAAATGTTTTGAGTTCATTAGAACAGAAAATCCTTAAGAAGTAAAACAGTTTTACAGAAAGTGATGTGATTTTTTGTTCTTTACATTTGTAATATTTGTAAAGATATACTCGGGATGAATGTTAAATTTTGCATTTCTATTTTAAGCAAATTATTGCATTGTTATTTATAATTTTCAAATACTGTATGAAAAAGATCTAATCTTGTATACATTTGTTATTTTCGATTAAAAGAAAAATGTATTAATGTTAGGAAAAGTCATTTATTTTAGATTTAAATGTAAATGCTCTGAAAGTAAGAAATATTATTTAAAAGAAAAACTAATATTTTGGTACTTCGCTAAATATTTTATGTCAGGTTACTTTTCTAAAATTTTCAAATTTTATTACAGCTTTAATTGAGATTTATTTTTATGTGTACTATATTCCGCATTTTATTTCGGAATATAAATTCAGTTGTATTTTAAATTCTCAACTATAGTAGGAATTTTTACACATATACCAGGGATTTGTGGTTTCTCTACTTATGATGTATTTGGAATACATTTGTTCAATTTCAGTCACATTAGTAGTTTATTTGTTTTTATTGGTTAATTTAGGAAATAGCATTCACATAGAAAATTATTGCAAAATATTAAGATATTAAATACATACCAATATAGTATTTACCCAATGATAAAGAACTACATTTATTGTTAGTTAGTATTTGTAATTTCAGTTTAAGTATTCTTTATGAAGTTGATTTATAGCTTTTTCTTTAGAAGGAATTAAAGCTTTCTGTTCCAAATTAATAAAACGACATTTTAGTCAAAATCTTAGTACAATAAATGGTTCGTATAGTGAAACATTCTCCATGAACAAATTAAGATTTAATGAATTATAAGCTGTGTAAATTTATTTGTTCATAAACAACAAATATGTCTTTCAAAAAATGTTTCTCCTACTGTTTTAACCTTTAAAAAAGGTTAAAACAGTAGGAGAAACAGCAGATTTCCTTTATTTAAAGGTCTATTTTTGAAATGGTTCAAATTATTTGTTAATAAAGTAAGTTTTTCATATTTAGGGTACAAATTTAGGTGATTCAAAAAATAAAACTTTATTTTTAAAGCACTTTATTTTGGTTATTTTGAAAGCAAGAATTTTTATACTTAAATAAAAGTTGCATTTTAAAAACTTTTAAAAAAATATTAGAGAATTAAAAACTGTACTAAGTCATGCATATACCACATTTCGTAAATATATGAATATCATATTCACTTAGAAGTTTATAGAAAATAAGTTATTTATTTATATTTTGAAGTCTTTTGGAAAAATTACTAAATATATTACAATGCTCTGGAAAAGTTTCATTTGAATACTCTTCTTTATTCTTAGTAACAAGCTTCAACGAAAAGAACCTGAATATGTAACAATAAATATATCCAATTCATGTTAAAACTGGATTTTTTGAGGTTTTAGTATAAGCAAAGAATCTTAGAAATGATCAGGGTAAAATAGAGAAAAGAGTCTGAATAAAATTTTCCTAATTTTTTGTGCTTTATAATTGCATAATAATATTTGAATATGTTTTTGTAATTCTATATGAGTAATTTTGATGTTTGTAATAAATATCACACTGTCAACCTAGATTTACAGTATTCCGAGTAACATAGGAATCCAAACAAAAGATTCTACTGAATATACAAATGAGTTTTTATCAGTGTGTATACATAGATACAAATAGAACTTTTAACATCCTAATTATATTCATTCTTTGAATGAAATATTTATCACAAAGATGAATATTTAAGTAGAAAAAAAAAACATCAGACATTTAAACGATGAAACATGTTTTCTAATTAATATTGTTTCCCTAGACATCAGCTAATACTAAAAATAATCCTCTATAGAAACTTCGATAAATGGTATACATTAAAAGATCCTTTCCATTACATATAAGCACTTCTTTCTATCTGCACTTATTCTATTATAGTACTTAATGTGTAATAATTGGCTTAATTGCTCAAACTATACTGGTTAAAATATTTCTATGAACTATTCAATATAATTTGATTTCAGTACTGAATCTCTCCAAATTCTAGTTTAAATTAATCTTTATTGGTTGAGTGATACACAAACACTAGGCGAAATCTGACAGAAATCAATTGCCTCGATTTTCTCCCCAAGCAGCAGGTAAATCAATAACGAACATTATTGATTTAATATTCCATAGAATTGGGGTAATCAGTAGGTGTTTTAAATACTAAATGCAAATACAAAATATTATCATTTTAATTTCAATGTAATTTTTCTTTTGATTGCCATTTTATTTTGCTTATTACATTTTAATTCTAAATGTAATTTTTCTTTTGATTGCCATTTTATTTTGCTTATTACACTTTAATTCTAAATGAAATTATCCCTCAAAATAAATGCATTTACATTTCAGCTTAAAATAGTTTTAAAATGCAAGTATACTTACACCACGGTTTTGTTTTATTATGTTATGAATTAGATTATACTTTTCCACAGTTTTATAAAGTTACGAACATTAATGTTTCATCATCATATCAGTTTTTAAAGATTGTAAATTTAAGTAAATTTAATACTTTTTTTTCTTTTTAAAAGTTATTTAACACATACCAAAAGTGAAAAATGAAATTTCCCTGTCACCATTAAAATTCGTTATTACTATTCACATTCTACAATGATGTTAAACTTCCTGAAACTTAAGAAATATTATTTGATGCCTAAAATCTTTTAAATTATCTTAAAATATCTTAATAAGTTAAGCTTAATAAGTTAGAGCTTGCGAAAGTTTTTTTTTATTATAATCATATACATTATTAAAATTAGTTTTAGTAATCTTAGATTGTCATATGAAACTATAGGATTTCTACTCTTGGCAACCCATCTTATTTTTCAAACTTTATCTCATTTTAAAATGCATTATTATCATTTTTGGAGAAAAATAAATCAATCGATAAACATGAAAACAATTCATAGAATTTGATATAATGTTTATAAAATTAAAGAAATTGAACACATAATTAATTTATATAACTGTGGTTTAATATCTTTTAACATTTCGTAAGTGTAAAGGATACTTTTTATCTTCTTTTAGTTACAAATTGCATTTAAAGAATTGCTTATCTGTGTCTCTATTTCTATCAGTTAATACGATCTTCCTTAAACAATCCATAAATAAAAGATTTCAGTCAGTCTTTACGTGCCGTGTTTACTAATAGTATTCACAATTTATTATCACTCCTAATGAAAAAAGAAACCATTCATTAATAAGAAAATTAATATATTCAACTTTTGTAAGTTGATAATTTTTAATTAAATTATAAATTAAATTGTAATGAATTCATTTATTCATTAACTTCTAATAACATTCCATCTATTATTTTATTTACTTTTAGATAAACTAAACAAAAAGCTAAAAATATTTGTCACATTTTAAAATAATAGGAAAGTTGTCAAGTACTTAATAATATTTAGTATATAAACGCCATGTATGTAATTGTAATAATTGTTCTATTAAATCATGGTCAAATAAATTTGATGAAATACGACGAGAAAATAATAATTATTGACCCTCTTCAAACCCAATCCCATAGTAAATATCAATGTTGTAAGGAAAATATAATATTATAGTCAATAAACAAGAGTTATGCGATCTATAATATCTAAAGACGTTGATCAATAAAGTAATGTATAAAGTATTGGGGTCTTATTGACCTGGGTCATATACTTGGAAACTCTTCCCTATTATAGCATTGACACCTTGACGAGGCTCACCACGCCGGAGGAAATATGGCTTATGAGAAGGCTAAAGATGAAAGCAATTACCGAAAGGATGACTGCATTGTTGTTCGCGTTGCGTTAATAAAGAGGGAGTAATCCTCGGAAAGAGGGGAAATACATTCTCTGAAAATCTCGTTTTCACCACACCAAGGCGAAATATGCTATTCCTACCCCTACCTTTTATGAAAATGTGCATCTTAAATGTTTCCGCGGCAGCCCCCAGTTTATCAAACATCGCCTGTTGTCTCATTCACATTCCCAGAAGGAGACTATAAGACATTTTGTTTTCTTTTGAGATATGAAAACACTGCGAAATGTGGCTCGTTATTCTAACAAAAAGGGCAATGCCGCTGCTTTTTCTTAGGCGGCAGGCACCCAGTTATGATGTCATCAGTAAGAAAATTGTCTGCTGAATCAATGTTAGAAAAAAAAATCGCAATTTTCTAAATTAGAGCACTACGATTCCATCAGAAGCACTAATAAAGAAGAACTGGGTTGTAATAGCCTTTCAGAATATATAGAAATAAATATATATATTTTTCGAGCAGAAGCTGATTTTCTATTTGAGAAATCAAAATATGTTAGTTTTATAACTTAAAGTAGAAGAAAGCTTGTTATAAAATATACTTACTAAGCCTTATCTAGAAAAATCTTAATTTCTGCTCAACATTTTGGTGGAATTATCATATCTATAATAACATTTTACAATTGTTTGCTTTAGTATTTTTTACTTATACTCCTTGAAAATGGAAGAAAAAAATTATAGGGTATAATATTTTGTGTTAATATACATTGAAATATAGTGAAACACGACGTATTGCAGACATGTAGCATTAAAATAATGCATTCATAGGATATCAAACAACAAATGACTGAAATTTCTCATGATAAGTTGAAAATTTAAATATAGATAGTAAAAAGATAATTAATTAATGATTAATTATAAATGTTTCAAAATTAAACTGTATTTGTATGAAATAATAGCGCTATTAAGTTTTTTTCTTAAGCAAAAAAAATTAAATAAGCCGAAGGATTTCCGAATACTTTTTATTTTTATATTGGTTAAAAAGCAAGTAAAAACTAAATCAAATATTAACTTTTCCTTCATTAAATTTTTTTATTCCCATTTTTATAATTTTTTTAACAATTCTTACACAATATCAATATTTAATTTGGGAGTTACTTTATGTGTGTGTTGATACATTTTTTAAATTTCCAATTCATTCAGCTTATTAATGTTTGTTCACTTATTTTTATAGCATTAAATTAGTTATTCATAAATTTATGATTTTTTTTGTCATTAATATAGTTGAAGAGAAAAATGCTTGTTGGAATCTCATACCGAATATATGGAAATGCATATGATATATATACGGTATGAGATTCCAACAAGCATTTTTATATTCATATATATATATATATATATATATAATAAATTTATTCTATATATGTAAAAGCTGTAAGTATAAAAATTTAACTGTATTTTGCAGTTTATAAAACTATTTAAAACCGAGGTGTGACTTTAATACAACAGCTTTTAAGATGAAGACTCGAACGCAAGCCATTTGGCTGTCAGCTCATTTCGAAATCATGTTAAAAACAATGTAACTTCCCTGCCTTTTATAAAAACCTTTAATTGTTTTATAAAAATCATCTTACCCCTCAGAAACTGTAAATTTAAAGTACAAAAATTAAAAAAAAGGTTGAAAGAATACTAATATGTATGGTGTAATGGAAAAATTTCTAGCTGCGATAATTTTTAATTCTTAATGTACAGTTGAGCTAAATATGTAAACAGGATTATCTCATACATGAAGATTTTCTAAATTCGATTTTCTATGAAATTTATTTGTGATCCTCTATTTTAAAAAAAGCAAGTATGATTATATTATAAATTAGTTTGAATACCCTCGAAGAAATTACTAATTAAAAAATTGTCATAACAACATATAGCAAACTAGTAAATATAAATCCTTTAGCCTTATCTGTCTCTCTTACGTAGACATAAACATACACACTACTAGCCACTCTAGGTAAACAATTGATTAAATATGTTAAGCGCAAATCCATCACTTACCATACCTTATGCCTTGCGTAGCAGTAATTCTCTAGCATGACTAGATATTCATTAGTTCAAATTTTTCTACAGCTGAATAAGTTTGCTTTTACCCTCAACATTCTTCAGATTGCGTAAAAATGTAAGTTTCTGTTGTGTTGAGTATGAAAGGGAGACACGCATGTTTTTAACAATTTTATATGCCTTTTAATTCTTCTTAATTACATGTGTCGTTCTTAATAAATCATTTGTCTGAATGCTTAGCAAGGCAACTTGAAAAGTAAATGCATGTATAATGCAAAAATAAAGTATGAAATATATCTTAAATGTATGTATAAACAATAGTCATATACTAATTAAAAAAGCAATTTATACACCTTAATTTCATTATAAGTAGAATGTCTATCAGAGATTGACTAACAATGGATAAAATATTCACGAAAACATCATTTTGTGCATGAAATTTAAAAATACAATTGTTTGTAAACTATAATCGCTTAATTACACAAAAAATCTAATTTTGATAGCACATATTGCTAATTGAACATCGCGGACTGCGTTAATATGTTACAGATACAAAGCTTCAGTTTATAATATTTTTTGTTATATTATATATGTGTGTTGTGTAAAAATGACTACGTTATATTAATTAGTAAAAATGACTGTATATTTTCGTTACATTAATTATTATAAATGTATGTGATTATCTTAGAGTATTTTTTGCTCTTACTTTTCAAATTATTTCTCAAGAAGCTGTTTTTTGATGTGAATAAGATCAAAAGACAGCTTCTTGTTTCTTGATGTGAATAATATTTTATTGTGAAGAAGTTCGGCTGTAAATATATTCTTAAAATATCTTGTAATAATTGTTACACTAAATGATGTTTAAAATTTTAATGCATATACTTAACAAGCTTTTTTTTTAAAAATATTAGAATCTGATATTCAAACGAATTGTAAATAATCTGATAAAACTGAAAAAGTGAATTTTCTTAAATAGCAACCTCAAAGAAATCGAATTTTTATCGTATTGAAAAATAATTTTCATTATTGATAGAAGAAAGAAGTATGAAATATGGCATAGCAAATTTTGTTTTGAATAAATGAAAACAGACATATACGAGTATAGCAAAAGGCATGAAATAAAACCTTATGATCTTTAACGAAATGAAATTTTCATATATTTGGATAAGACATAACATATTCAAACAAATGGTATATATCACCCTAATGTGAATAAATGTTGTAAATGCACAAGAAATGTAAAAGGCGAAATATTTTACATTTCATAGACTTATTAATTTTATTAGAACTTTTCCTCTATGTTACATGATTTTATTAATTTTTTTTTCTAAATTCATTATTTATTCACCAGACCGCCATCAAAATTTTAATTAATATTTTATTAAAATATATACGGTTTACAACTTTTCTATTAAAAAAATTGTTCAAATTCACATCTACTATGCTTAAACCTTATATCAGTAAAAATAGTATTATAAGATAACAATAAAAAAATCATTAAATAAAAAGAAACCCCTTACCACACAGGTTCAGTATGTGTGTGATTACAATAATTTGTATTGAATTTAAGCTTGAATAATCTTTCAGCCTCATTACCGATCTCGAGTTTAATGTCATATCAGTATTAAATAGCTAATCACCGAACAGCGTGAGATATGGGATAAAGTCTCTTTAGCCAATCACACTTTCGCGTAAGATGAAATATCTCTCTACACTATTTTTGCTGCATTTAATATTGTATATTAGGTTTATTTTCTGGGATTGATGATAAAATTTATAAAGATATATTGTTAAAAGTTATGACGCTGTACGGTTTTGAATTTATATTAGTGTGTTTCAAAATGACTATGATAAATGTCTTAAAAAATAAGTTTAATTAAAAAAAAAGAAAAAAAAAACTTTATTTTTTTAATTAACCTCTTATATCAGTTAGAGAAGATAAATAGAAAAGCACGCCATAGCAATTAGGTCAGACGTTATGTATATTTGTATAATAAATAACAACGCAATGCTAGAGGAATAGGTCCTTAAAAAACATACAAATTTTCAAGATCTTAGGCGCATCTTAAAAATTATTCAAATATATTTACTCTTAAGATTATGATTTATTGAAAAGATGAAGATTTCGCTAAATAATTTCGCAATTTTTACCTAGATGCAATTTCCGTGTTTTAAAATTCAATAGACAAGCGTAGTTTACATCAGTATAATTGTCTTTAATTACCATTTAAATTATTTATACGGTTTTGATTGTGTCAAGTTGTATGCATTATGTTTTATCTTATCAGTATAAAAGTTAAAACTTTGGAAAATGTTGTTCATTACTCAATGCAATAGCTAAATTACCAACACAAATCATACCCTAACCTAAATTAACAAAGTCTGATAAAACAAAAAAGGGTCTACAAGTTTCTTAAATATTTTCTAATCAAGTTTTACTACTTTGAAGGAAATCCGATATATTTTTCTAGCCCAAAAAATTCATTCAAGAAATTTTCTATGTTTCAAATTCAAGCTTACTGCAAAGGATGTTGAGGTTATTTTCGATGCAATAACTTATATTAATAACCGGAAATAAAAGTCAATTGATTTTGATGCATGAAATTTGATTTTGAAAATATTATTAAAATGAATTAAATGTTGTCAAAATTAGAATGATGTAATGAAATTATTCATCACACCAAACATTATACAGTCAATTTGTTGTTGCTTTTATATATATTTCTTCATTACACGCAAATATTTTATATCCAAGCAGAATATGAGACTGAGTAAGTGCTTTAACAAGCGCATTAGCAAAAGTGAATGCTATATGAAGCTCAACAGACATCGTTAGTGCAACCGGGCATATATTTATCCCCCATCCATAACTCTATCTGCATTAAGTCATACGTTCTAAAGCATCTAATGCATAAGCCTATCCAAGGTCAACGGAGAGACCTAACGAGTTAGATCCCTATCAACTGATAGGGAAGTCGATCTTATAATCTTATTCTCCATATCATTCCGCTCTTCTAATATCTTAATGCGAAAATCGAATTTGCAATTATAGGTCTACTACTTGATGAGTTTGATCGAGAATGAGTTTTCTTGCACCAGTATTCGAGGTATCAATAGGAAGTAAATATATTCAAATACAAACGATAAGGCAATTTTAATTTATTTCCTGCTCAAAAAATAATCGATAATTTACAATTCCGGTAATTAATTGGGATGATTTTTTATTGATTTGGAAGGTTGATGATTATGTACAATTCCTTTGCATTGGAACGGATATACTTTAACAGGTCTATGTTTATAAAAAAATGTGAAAAACAACTGAAAATCGCTTAATTTGCTTAAAATTTTTTAAATGTTTGCATTTTCTATCTATTACACTCTTATTTTTTGAACAAATATGTTTGATATGTAGATATAAGAATTTCAAAAAGAATGATAAATATGGAATATTTATGCTTATGTATTTCTACTATAGTACAAATTTTTATAAGAATTTTCTTTCTGGGATGCCCTTATAAAAGCATAAGTTGACAATTTAAAATTAGTTAAAATGTAAATAGATGTCTTAAAATGATGTAAATTGTGTGAATATATTGAGTAAATTTTGCAATATTAGTTTATAGTTTCATTATATAATTTACAATTTAATTTGTTCAAAGCATTATGAATGATAATTTAAAAATTAATTTGAGATTAACAATTTAATTGACCAAAATGTAAAATGATTGTTCAATGCGCACGCAATTAGATCCCAATATATTGTAATTTCAAAGCACATATATATATATATATATATATATATATATATATATATATATATATATGCTATTCGAAAAACTATTTTAAATTAGTAAAATGTTTCAGTCTGTGAAAGCTCTTTGAAATATGCTCTAAGCTGAATTGAATCAACATACAATTAAAAAATTGTTGTTCAGATGTGATGGAAAAATAACTCAGACAATGGTTATTAAAGATTATCATTTGTTTCATAATATAAATTATAAATACACTTTTGGTTAAGTATTTAAGTTTATTTTTATATCTAATAAGAGAGATAAACGAAAACTTTTCTTATTAATATGATAAAAATTTGAGAGCAATAAGTTATTATTGTAAGTGATAAAAGAAAAAGTATGTTATATATTCTTTGATAATATTTTCCAAAAGCTACAGTGGTACAAATTATGAAAATTCATCGTTGCTTCTCCGTTTATAATGATAAATAGCTTCTATTTTCATTGAGTAGATTTATGAACACAACATTATGACATACCAAAACACTTCTCGCTTCTATTAAGACATGATTCATTATCAAAGCTATATCACTTATCACAATAACAATGACAACAATGACTTAAATTATAAAATACAAATAAGTAAGAAAGCAAAATATTTCATTCTGATGACACTAACAATTTTTGTGTGAACCTAAACATATATTTAAATTTAATAAGCATTATAAAACATAGAAAAATATTACAAAACAATTATTTTAAAATTTTGTATTTTCTGAAATACTATTTTCAATAGTTCATGATTTATGAGCAATATTTCAAAACTTATTTGACTTTCTTTATATACATGATCGTACAACATAATAATTTGAAATCAGCTATTTTATAAACTTGTTAAACGCGATTAAGAATCGTGGTTGATTAGATATTAGAATAACGGTAGAATGAAGATAATTCCCCATTATTTGTGATAATTTTACAATTGGATTTGCAATGTGTACTTAGTTCATCACATTGAAAGTCTCTAGATAATCTGAATTAGTTTTATGATAAATAATGACTTTATTCATGAGCTGTGTGAATTACGCTATTATCTGTAAATAGTGTGAGTGTATTTAATCAAAATCACACAGTAATTTCATTTCGGTACTTATTTGTCAAATATTATAGTTAACATATTATCTTCCACATTTATCAATTATCGATATAAACTGTTAATCGTATCTAAACATTAATTGAATAAAATTTATTAAATATACTATTAGAATTATTGCTTTTATATTATTGAAAATTTCTTATGTACATGAAATAAAATCGTATTATTTTCCCAAGAAATATATCCTAGATCAACACAAGCTGATTAATATTTTATAACAATTAAGTATATTTTATTGCAATCAAATTATACGATTTATTTTTTAAAACTATTGGATTCTATTAATAAAGTTCTGAAGCAGCATTTCAGAATTTATAATAGAATTGATGCACGAAAAAAAATTATGGAATCACAGCTTTGAAAATAAGTTACATACGAACATTGAAATATTTACAATATAAAAATAATCTTCAAAATCTATAAAATTACAACACATTGAAGACCAAATCACAATTCAAATGAAAAACTAAGTAAAATCTTTGATAATTTTTTCTGTAGGAAAAATAAGAAGGAATTTAAAAATTTATTTTTTAAATTTTAAGTTACTTGAGACATAACTAATAACTTAATAAGAATTTTTAATTTGATACACTTTTATATATTAAATTTCATATTGATTTATCAGAAAGATTTAATATTTGTAGGAATGCAAAATTTTAGAAAACCTTTTTAAAAATTTTATTCTAAATACACTGAAATGTAACGCATTTTTTCATATATTTTACACGTAAGTCAAATAGTTTAAAATTTTTATAGAAATTAATAGCCCAAGATCTGACATATCTTAAGTAATTTTATTTTTATTGTATTCTATACATTAAACACACATAAAAATGCAAACAAAAAGAGTACTATAAGCTGAGTCACACTTTAATGTACATTTTCTTTTTATATTTTTCTTCATATATGTATTCCATTTAAATAAAAGTTTTAAATTCTATGAGATATTTTTTGGTTATTAGCTGCTTTTGTCCTCAGGGAATATAT
>JAPDSC010015348.1:463698-519554 GCA_026290005.1 Latrodectus geometricus | reverse complement strand
ACACACACACACACACACACACACACACACACACACACACACACACATATACTTTTCCTTCATATATAATTTTTATATACTTTTCTTTTATAATTTTAATTTTTGTTTAACACATGCCAAAATTCTCCCCAAAGCAGAAGTAGTTTATTTTAATCAAATGCTTCTCAAGAAATAAACTTGTATATTATGGACTTATTTTATGTCGTTATTAAATATATAGTACTTTTACAGTGTATATGTACCAGAAGTGCATATACAAATGAATTATATAATATGTCTTTCCACAAATCGTTTAAGAAAACCTTTATCTTTATCTTTTGAGATTGAAGTCCTTAATGAGATTAATAAACTTTTTTTGACAAAGCTAAATGACCAGTATCTATACAGCTTTTGCGCTTTCCGTAATTTCTCTTTTTTTACGATATTGTTTGATATATAGAAGTTCTGCTTATCTCTCATAGTGGCATGATTTTCAATACGGTGCTTATAAAAGTAGAGTTATTTTCTTTTAGTAATAACGTCTAGGAAGTTGTGAGCTATTTGTCAAAAAATATAGATTTGTTTAGTTTCTCAAACAGCGAGAAAGTTTATTTTTTTATACAGTGCTTAACTCTGTTTATCACCTTGATTCTAAAGAAAATATTTTTGTATGATGTAGATTATATATTTATTTGGATGCTGAACCTAATAATCACCATATTTTGTGCCCTCTATTATATTTATGGAAAAATGTAAGTACACATCTATACTAACCTTATGACACATAAGGAATTTAGTTTATATATATATATATATATATATATATAACAATTTTTATTTATACATATATATTATCTCATTGTATACCAGAAGATAAATTTATATCTGCCAAAACACTCTTATTCTCCTATTTAAATGCAAACATTATGTCTGTGTAATACCTCAAATGCCATGTTCAAATATTAGAAAAGAGACATTATGTTTTCAGTGTTAAGATTTTGAAACTTTAAAAGGAAAAAATTTCATGGATTTCTGTTGAGGAATGAAATGTTTTTCATTGCAATAAATGTGAAAAAGCATGTATTCAAATATTACGAGTTAAACCATTAAACCACATATAAGTTTCCTGGTTGCGAACTTTCAATAGGACGAGCAGGTTGTGAACCACTCTATTTATGAGCATTATTTTACTTTCAATCTTGCAAAAATATTTTGTGAAATTTCAGTAAATACATATTGATATCTTTATTGTTCTCGAGATGTGAAAACTAGGCGCAGTTTGCCTTTACCTGAAATACTAATTATTGTAAAATGTATGCCCTTTTTTAAATTTGTGCATCCTGTGGCATTTGAGAGATGTCTAAGAATTTAATTTAAAAGCATAATAAACGGAATCCAAGGAAAAACAAATTAAATATAATTTTTAAAATCTGCAGAGTAAGAAACAAATTGAATTTTAAATTTTTTTTTGGGGGGGTGAATTTTTAATTTTGAGGAATTTTAGCTGAAAATTTAATGCTCAATATAATAAGTTACATATTCGGTTTTTAAAAATTTTTATTGGTTTGTATAAATGTATCTAATTGTCTATTGAAGTAGGAAAAATATGCACATAAATTAATAACTATAATTCAAGAATTCGTCCTTGGAATTTTGAAGCATCATTTGAAAAATACCATTAAAATTATGAATATTTTTTCTTATATCATGAATTTTATCCTCATTTCATAAAACTTTTGTGATATTTATAATTAATATGAGCTTTCCATATAGCATATTTAACTTTATCTTAAAATAATGGAGAATTATTTAGATACCACCTCTTACACGAAGTTATTGATTATACATGGTACATAACTCATACACTATGTTCAATCAATAGAGGAAAGGTCATGGATACTTTATGGATACGAGAACCCGTTTGTTCTTTTAAAGCGTATGTATGCCCCCTACTCTGTCTAGTGGTTAGCAAGCCTGACTGCGTATAGGGAGGTCTGGGTTCGAATCCCGGTTCGGGTTTTCTCTCTCTATCTTGTCTTTGTCCTTTTCTTGTATGAATGGTTGCCTATGCTATAAACGGGTACCTACGGCATGTGTGTTCAGAGATCAAGTCAGTCTTCTGCCCTTGTGGTTCCTCTCCAAAAAAGGAGCTGCATACTACCCTTTCCCAGGTCTTTTGGACCTGGTGTGGGCTTTCCATCACCAAGGGGATAAGCAACAAGAGCAAAGCGTATTTTCAGTTTTATTTTTTTTAACTTTTTAGGTCAATGAAATTTTATCTATATATTCGGAAATCATAATTTCGATAGATAGTAATATTGGTTTCAAATTATATAAAGATCTTCTTAAAGAATTTAAGGAATATGCATACATTTTCAAACTGCGATGACAGTTTTTTCACCGTTCTTATAAGTCTTTAGAAATAGATAGTAAAATGCATTCATTTTTTGTTCAATTTAAGTAAATTTAAATGTTCCCCAATGTAAATAAAAATGAATCATAAGTTAGGCTGAGAATTTTATAGTGGATATATAATAAAAGGTTTTTTACTTTTAATGTAATCAATATTTGTACCAAGATTGTTTTTTTTTTAATTTTCTAGTTTAAATAGTTTTTCTAAATAAAATCAATTACAATTTTTTAGTTTTACAGCAATTACAATAGAGACATCAATTACCAGTTTTTAGTTAATTTTGTTTTAAGTTAATAGTATGTAAGAAACTTGGTATCTTATATATAATAAATACAAATGTTTTCTTATATTCTTGATTCAATATCTCAGCATTTAATCCCGGCAAAACGGTAGTATTTTACTTTCCATTACATTCATAACATTCCATAACATTCAATTAGTCATCCAGTTTTATTTTGCATTTGTGTGTTTGCATAGCAGAAAAGTAAAACAATGGCATGTAGATAAAATCTAGGATATATTTTCAGATACATTATCAACAAAGCTATAAAAATACATATATTCTATTATTTATTTCATTACAAATACACCAAAGAATTTATGTAGCGATGGGTTTATTCATTCATACATATTGTTTCTTCTAGTATCATTAATGAAAACAAAAATAAGTTAGTTTCTACTCACATAAAAATTTCTTTAGTTATGAATTCTAACTAATTTACATAGTGATTTATTTATTCATTGTTGCAACTTATTTTTATTAATATCATTAACGAAAAAATAAAAAGGCATTATAAACCCTGTTATTACAGTTTGAAGAGTAATGCATTGACATTTATTCAGACATTCATATAATAAAATTTTAGAAATAAAATGTATGCATATCCAGAATTCATGATTAATTTGCCCTTAACTATATAAATTTTACTAGAAATACATATGAATTATCATATATAACTGGTAAAATGTGTCATTGTTGACATTTCATTGCAGTATTAAATTTTAAGTAAAAGATTACAGCATGAACTTTAATTAAATTTTTAAGCTTATATCATTTTATTTATTATAAATCCTAAATTATGAATATAGGCACATGTAATAAAATAAAACCTTATTTATATCTACGTAAATTGATGTTACTTTAATGGTATTGTGTTGTCAAGTGAAAGCATTTAGAGATAATTAAACGATACCAGTTTTGGTAATTTAATTGAATGGAATTAAATTATCTTTAAACTTGAAAAATATAAATTATGCGTGTTCAACATATTTTATAGCATATTTTATCAATAACGAATTAAAAATGTGCTTAAAATAAGCTTAACTATCAATGCATTCATCACTCTTATAAAAGAAATATTTTTAAAAATTTTGTAATTTTTATTTAAATAATATAAGCAATACTCAAACGAATGTTTTTTAAGCATCAGGGGAAACTATATCTTGCCTTTTACTTCCATTGAATTTTCATTAAATGTTATGTAATATGGTAGTTTTCAAAAATAAAGGGAATTATAAGCAACAATGTATAGAGTTATTATGTAAAATTTCTATATACAAAACTCTTTGTGATAAATAATATTATTTGGAATAAATGTATGTCCTTTGTGTTACAATTTTGAATAAATTATCTGTAAAGCTTAGAGATAACTCATTTCAGAAAATTGATAAGAAATGTTACTTCTCAACATGAATGTAAATGATAAAAGTGTAAAATGTTCCTTTAGTCAAAGTTTCCTGAAATAAAACCTTTTCCATTTACATTTAATTATGCTTTATTAATACATTATTCTTCTAGAAGTGCCGGATTTCCCTCATATTATTCTCATCGGAAAAATAGGTAGAGAACAATTATCTGGAAAGAAGGAAGTGTCATCTTCAACAACAGTGAGACGCTTTATCGGGATACTTCCTGCTAACTGTGTGTATTCTTATCTAAAAGTAGAAACCGTTCATCAAAACATGATTCGTCATCACAAAGCGTTCCGATCAAAGGCTGTGTTCTCCTTTATTAATGAAGTCATTTCCTGAGGCAATATCGCTAAATATTTCCTTGGTTCTTAGATATCAACCTTGTTTACTTATGCCTGAAAAATAAATTTCTTGCTGGAAGTTATTGTATTATATCCCCGAATCTTACATGAAAGCACTAGCTCTTGTATTACACTTGATGTTCATGTTTCCATTTTGGATTAAACAAGTTCTATGAATTATTTTTTCCCATAAAGTATTTTGCGTATGTTTTTTGTATAAATCTTTATATAAATTATAAAATGGAATTGACATAGAGGAGATAGTTCATAGAGAATTTATTCATAGCTTAAAAAAATATAAAACTTTATGTAATTATATACAAATAACAATAAAATTAACTATTCTACCGCTTTGCTTTTAAATAAATAATTTAATTTTAACTGAATAAAAGTATACAATAATACAGTCTAATATATTGAATAATTATTTAATGTAATATTTAAAATACACTAGTATTTCCATCTTTCTGCTTTACAAAGGTAAGAAAAGATGCTGTCTTACATAGTGGGACACACAATGGGTGTGTAATAGTAATCCCTTTTAATTAATTTTTCGTATATAATAAATTCGTATGTAAGTAATTCGTAATTTAAAAGCAGGAACCTAACAAAAGATCCACAATTTTGGCCTGCCATTTTTGGGGTATAATTTCACATGAACAGCCGCTCCCCCTGTCTGGTGGTTAGAGTACCTGACTACGGATGGGGAGGACCTGCGTTCGAATCCCAGCTCGGGCATGGATGTATTTTCTCTTTCTCTCTGTGTGTTTCTTATCCGTTCCTCAGATGATGGAGAAATGTGGTCCGCCCATTAACGGGTTTGTGGTGGTGTGGCGTGGGCGATGCTACTCGGACCTCCGTGACTTGGTTAACAGGTGCCCACTGGGTAACGATAAAATGAGTAGCAGTTTCCGGCCTTGTTGAGGCAAATGGGTTATTTACTCAAGTCTGCCCACCATTAGAAACAAAAAGAAAAAATTTCACATGGGTGACATTACCACTTATTTAAGGTGTTACATTTGGCAAACACGTCGTATCTTTGATTGGGATTCGAACTCATTGTCTACCGATAACCCGAAAGAATGCTCTAACTAACTAAGCTACCACGGACAGCATGTGACTACTAATGTTTTAAACATTAAAACAATCATCGCTTAATTAAATACCATTTCATTCAGTTATCCATTAAAAAAAAGAATAAAATTCATTCAAAATATTGAGAAATGAATCACATTAAATTTGACTGCTGAGAAATTTAAAGCATTTTTATTCATAAATCTATGAAAATATATTAACTTTCTTCTCTCACTCTGTTACTCATATACTTAATTACTTGTTTAAAGTTTCCAAATAAAACAGGTTCTTTATAATATTCTAAGTATGCAAGAGTGTTTAAGAAATTTTGTACCTTTATTATAGGGGTTGGAGTTTCAGTTATTCTACTTAAGTTCTCACAAAAGCACCAAATTTAAAACACTCATTATACTAGAATATCTTAGTTATGGAATAGACGCTTGGAAACTAAGATATCAAAATTACATTGTGTTTATTTGAAAAAAAAAATATAAATACTCCATTTCTGCAACTCTTTTATAAGTGGATTATATTAATTTTGTCATCTGATTACCCACCTATTTGAAGGAAATGAAAAATTTTTGCCAAACTGATATTCAAATATTTTATGTTGAATACGCTCCTGTAGAGTCGAATATTCACAGAACACGTAAAAAGAAACTATCAATTTAATTTGACTGACAAGATTTTACTTTACTTACAGATCTCTCCAAATATCTTGGCTGTTTGCATCATTGCTTTCATTTCAATTTCAAACAGCCAAAAATAGCAACCAACAACTTTTAACTAATAAAATGAGTAGGCTAAGTACGGGGAGGAATAGAAAATCCTGGATAAAACCGTCTACAATCCATAACAACTGTAGAAAATTACCATTTATTCACTAAAATGAAGCAAAGCAGTTATGTAACTTTCTCTCAGACTTTTTGGTACTTCTGGAGCTGCAGAAAATTGTTTTTCAAAAGTTAAGTTTTAAAAAAAAACTTTATTAGATAAGTTTATTTGAAAAAGTTCTTCTTTTTTATCCCACTTGCTACACAATATAGGAGATATCTCTTAGGAAAATGCCAAAATCCTAAAGATTTAAGCATGGATATAAGATTTCATTCATTAATGCGATATAACTCAGCTTAACATATTTCTCGTGGGATAACCTGAGACTATATGCTCGCACATTCCAATATTAAAAATTCAACCATTATGACAAAGGAGACTTAAAAGTTAAAGCAGGCGTTATGTTGGATTCGGTCATTATATTATCATCACAATCTCTACATGTTTCAGAAAGAGCTACTATGACTGGCATGCAGTATGAGGTTCATTTTTTTGAGACTTAGAGAAATGTTTTGAAATTCACTTGAATTCAATTTACTATACAATAAGCCTCTGTTAGTTAGAATTAATCTTCTTAAAAATTTGCATAAAGAAAGTATTCGTTTATGTAAATGGCAAGATAAATCTCCAGACTATAACAAAAAATAATATGTTGTATGAAGTTTATTTGTTGTCTGAGAACAGCTTTTCTGCCTCATTTGCACCATCGTTTTTAGCATCAAGACCAATTGTCATTTGAACTCAAAGACTGAATTATTTCAAGTGAAATCTTACTGTGATAACTATATTTCTGTATCTTTAAGGATGCATCATATCCTTTATTAATGATATCACATTATGATGTCTTTATCTAAAAGGGTGCATTACATCCCTTATTAACTGCTTTTCTTTAAATTCCGTAATTACTATTTTGTAGCATCCAAATTTTTAGAGCATTGGCCTCATTTTTAAGTTAATTATAGCATTTTAATGGTTATTTTAATATTATATAAATTTTATGTTTGATTGAAGTTTAAACAAAATGTACTTTTTAGCTTTAGAGATAATTAACCAAATGCGATAATTATCTTATACAATGGCTGACATTTATAAATAATGTAAATCAAAATAAAACATTGCATTTAAGTTTCTTAGAAGCTTAAATTGTCTATGCTTATATGCATTGTTATTTGGCTGTATAATATTTTTATTAAAAAAATTTTTCATTCCTTTTCACGTTTGATTAACTCATTGTATTACATATTAAATTTTGATGCACGTTACTACATTATTCTAGTTTCCTAATTGTCTATGTAATTTATAATTTAAAGTTATTAACTCTGAATATTGAGACTAATTTCAATTACTAGAGAATATGTTAGCGGAATTAATCTACATTATGTCCATGGAATGTCACTGAAACTATTACATAATTATAAGTTCAAATTATAATTTATCATTACGAATATGCTGAGCGAATTTCAGTAATGATACTGTTTACAAAGTAATTTGAGATTGGAAATTAGTAATTTCTAAGTTAAAAATATAAGAATGGTAATTAAGAAAAATTCCTGTTATTATATAAATCAAATAAATTATGCACACGTTTATTTTATATTTATAATATCTCATGTCTTCATTATTTAAAACATAAATGGAAAGGCTTTAAAAACTGTGTTTTATCCACCAAAAAATGCCAAAAGTCTTGACAGTTCATCATGTAAAAAATATTTATATATAATTTTATTATTTTGAAATTTCGGCAATCTTAAATTTTCAGTATATTTTTCAAATTTATAATTTATTATTTAATGTCAGTCTAATATCTTATATAAATAATTTAAATAATTTAATATCTGTTTTCTTTAATTCTATTAAGTAATAGATTAACATGCAAATTTAGAGTTAGCTAGATTTTAACTAACAATAACTTTGCCCGTTAATTTAATTATAAGACTTGATATTAATGGACAATGTTACAGTGACGGGACATAAATTATGTTATTGTTAGTTAGGTTTTCATTTGAATAATCAAAAATACTTGCATGTTTCATTTAAAATTAAAGATACACACAAAGAACACACATTTAAAAAACATTTAATAACACATTCTTAAGGCAATCTGAAAAAAAACGTAAAATCATAATCAATAATTATAATTTAAACTGAATAATTACAATCTTAAATATCTATTTGATTCTAAGGACGATGAATAATACATATCTTAAGACAGCACTCTAAAACACGCAATACAAAAATCAGCCTTTATATTTTAATTTAAATAATGGTGGTTAAAAATGCACGCACAAAAATATATGAAAATTATTAGAACTCATATAGAAAGGACTTTAAGACTACAGCTCAATATTAAAATATTTATTTTATGCCATTCAAAGATATAACAGAAATTTGTGTTTCCATTATCTGGATTTATATACGTGAGAAAAGTGGATGTTGATCTAAAAAATGAATCAGTGGCAGTCATCGATGTCATCATAAAATATTGATAATTTAGTTTATATTTCTATTCAAAGTGGATATTTCAAGTTGCTAATACCATTCTGGGCATAAATTACATATTTAACACGGAAAACTTCTTTTTTAAAGTGAAATATATTTGTTCCTTATCAATAAAATTGTAAGTTTATGTCAGTAATGTAAATAAAGTTTTAAATTTTGAAAATAATCTCATAAAAAAGTAAAATTAATTTAAATTAAAATCCTTAGAAATATATCTTAAATTATCACAAATATATATTAGATTTTATATAACTATAAGAAGGAATTAGAATCAAACTGATTGAAAATATTGTCATAAATTTGATTATTTATATCAAGAGTCTACATTGGTCTATGTAAGAAAATTAATATTCAAAATTTATTTTCTCTAATAACATAATACATATTTGCTGATAGGTTAATATTCAATTATTACATATTTATATGAATAGAAGTTTCCCTACTTTATTATTTCCATAAAAACATTTTATGTAACATTTTCATATTTTTCGAGAAATTTCGAACTATAATTAGTGTTTAATGTGTACGTAAATGCGTAAAAATAAAAAATATCCTTTAAAATTTTAAAATAAAATAATTATATTTTATAAATAAAAAAAAACTAAATTATCACTCATTAGTACAGTATAAAAATTAAATATTTGGAAAAGTGGGGAAATAAAACATCAACGCATAGAATAGTCTTGCTGAATTACTATAATAATAATTACTGTAATAATTCATGACATACATAGTAAAAAAATATTAATTAACGTAAGAAATGAAGGAAAATAATAGTTGCAAAATTTAATTAAATCTCTTTTTAAATCAACTACCTTCACAGTTAGTATAAAGATACGTTTTTAATTAAATTTGAAAAATAGGTTTCAAAATAATGAATAATGAAGATTAATATTTTAATATTTTTTGAAAAATCTTGAACCACAATTATAAAACAACTGTAAAAATCAAAGAAGTTAAGAAAAATATTCATTAGTTGAGTACTTTTTTCATATAAAATATTTATCTTTGAATTATTTTTATGAAATAAATATTTCAACTATCATTTAAAAATGTTTTGAAATAACTTTGCTTTTAATGAAACATTTTCATCTTTCCACAAATTCAAATTTTATTAATTAATTTTAATGGTTATATAACGATCTAAATGTTTACATGAAAAGCTATTTAAATAGTAGTAAAATGTTTTTCAGATAATAATAGACACAATATTCAGAATATATAAAATTATTAGAAAGAAAGTAAGAAAATTAAAATGTAACATTAATAAAATAAAAGACGTGTTAGAAATAAAAGCATATTAAAATGAAAGTCAAAAATCTGAAATGTTTTACCTAGGTTTGATAAGTTTGCACACGAGCATAATTTCTTGGCAGAAAAATCTATTCTAGATATATTTTTCATCTATTGTCAATTGACTATAGTTAATTTAATAGTCAAAATTTCTTACTTAAGAAAAAAAATTAAAGAAAATATTTCAATAATAAAATTGTTTTTGAAAGGAATTAATATAAAAATGTTAAATGCAAATTTTAATTTTTTAATAAAAATTTAGAAATTATAAACATAAAAAATAATTTTTGCATCAGTTTTTGTACATTTATTTTGATGATATAGCTTTATTTTAAATATTTATATACATAAATAAAATTAATTTACAGATGACTTGTCAGAGAAACACATAAAATGAAACATGAATTTGATTAAGATAAAAAAATACCCTTTTTAAGTGTTTCTATTATCCTACACTTAATACTTTGTTATTCAGAAATATCAGTTTTTAAAGCAATTCAAAGAATATGATATTTTAAGCAAAATCGTGCACATGATCGAATCATGTATGCTTCAATTCCTGGCATCACTTTAAGTCTATTATTAAAATGTATGTTTAGTAAAATATGATTGTTGAAATCTGAAAGCTAAAACCTATCGTAATTTTAGAAAGATGGAAAAGCGGGATATATTTAGCCTCTTATTTTTATAATAAATGCTTATAAATGTGTCTATATTCTTGACAGATGCATTGAAGCAATATTAATTTATTGCAAGCAAAAACTGTAAGTATACGAAATTTTGCTGCTTTAATTATACGTAAGCATTTTTTATTCAATACATTGGATATAAAAGGGAAAATAAAAACAAAACATGTATTTTATAAGTAAATAAAAGGATATAAAACTCAGTTAAGAAGGATTTTTAAAATTTAATGTTAAAAAGATTTTTTTGAAATACATAAATACTAAAAATGCTAAGATTCTGTCAAAAATGCCATGTTAAAAATTACACCTTCTTTGAGTATTTTTGATGAAAGTTGAGAACATAATCCGTGAATTTTTCGTGAAGAATATAACGATCAATTTGCGTCTGAATTCTTACTTAATGTGAACTTCATAAAAATAGAGTAAGTTATTTTTCACAAAATGTTGAAAAGATGTAAGCATTAATCCTATAAGAATTTAGCAAATATGAGTATAGCAATTAATTTTATAAAATAGAAATTAGGTGTTAATTAAGGGATTATGGGTGATTAAAATAATTTGATGGACATGTTTTGCAAAATTTTAAAATACTGTGGATTAAATTTTTTAAAGCTATTAATTTTAAAGTTTATTTTTTGATTTCCTAAACAAGGACATTTTTTTGATTACTTTTTTAAGAATTATGGAGATTTGCATGTAAGCTTTTTAAATTTACAGGAATTTACTTTCATTCTATTTTTTATCATTAAAGTTATTAGTAATTCAAAATTTAAGAAATAGTATACTTTATTGCTTAAAATGGTTATTATAATAACTTGTTTGAATCTTTATATATATATATATATATATATATATATATATATACAAATCTTCAATAACTTGGAAATTGATTAAGAGATCATATGATGGAAATAAGTCTTAAGAACCATGATCAAAATAATTAAATAATTCCTTCGATATCTGTTCCACAATCATTTTTTTAGGTCTAATAAATTATAAATTTAATAATAATACGCTTATAATTGTTTGAAAACAAAATAACAATAACTCGAAATTTAGGTACCATTAGTTGAATTGTAATTTGTATAGTTTCATTATTGTAGAAAACGGGTTTCCAACAAACAATTTAAATACTCTGTTGTTTATAAATAATCAGAACTTGTTTTACGAAAATACCTTCTAATTATTTATGAGTAATTAAAAGATGTTATAATACCTTTAACACATTTATCCGTTTTCACTTGAAGATTCTAATCAAGATTCATTGTATCATAAAGGGGTAAGATTAAACCAAATTTATCAAACATTTTCTAGTAATAACTGGATTAAAGCAAATTTATCGTCATACGTGCAAATCCCAGTCTTATTCTGCTAGTTATTTTATTTCACATCATTTTACTTACCATAAAACTGACAGCTTAACTTTTGTTGCCTTTAGTAAAAGCGCTCTATGTATATATTTGTAGATAGGAAAACATACCTACTCAAACTATATTCACACTTCCAGAAAATAAAATATACTAATGCTTAACGAACATATTATACTATAATGCTATTATTATATTATGCATATTATACTATAATAAAGATTTCATAGTAAACCACTTCTACTATATAAACTTAATATAAAGTTTTTAATGAATGTCAGCTTTTAAAAATTGCGAACTGCAGAATACAATTTTTTTCTTACTTTTAAAATCATATCTTAATCCTAAAAAATCTTATTGCAGGGGAAGAAATTTTTCTTAGGGAAAATTATTTTCGATACAGAAAGAAAATTTTCGTTCAATGTCTTATAAGTAACAAAGGAGCAGTATATTAAAATTGTTTATTTCTACCTTTCATGTCAACATTTATTAAAGACAAATTTTTCAAAAAGTATTCCAACAGAATCTTAACTGTCACTAAATCTATTTTTATTTTCTTATACTATAAGCATGTTTTTATTCTTTCTGCAATTCAATTTACTGTGATTCAAAACTGTATTACTGTAAATTTGTGAAAATAAAAGAAGTGAATTGAAAATTACAGATAATTCTTTTTATTTCATTTTAAGTCATTCCAATGCAAGCATAATTTGAAATTTTTGACTATTATACCTTTATTAATTTCAATTTTGTTTCACAATACCTTCAAATTCATTTTTCACTGCTTATACTGGTGATGAAAATTGATGACATTCAAATATTTTTTCAACCTCATGAACAAAACTGCTTAGAATTACTGTTTATAAACAAAGATGTAAGTACTTTTGTGTTAGTTATAGTTTAGTGTAAGTTAGTTGAACTAGAAGGAAAACAGCTCGAGTAACAATAGTCCCAATTCTTTCCTTTTATTACCTCATTATACCTCTTATAGTTTTTATAGTAATCTGTTGAATCAGCATTCAATGGTTAAAAATGTTTTATCACTATCGTTTGAGGTAGTGAAATGATGAACTAAAATAAGGCTACAAATCAAGAGAGCCCAAAATCCAAAGATTTAGAGAATTCCATGAAATATCCTGTATCATATCAAACTCACGAAAATAGTTTAAAGGTACAGGATAAATTGAGAGAAGTCTTATTCAAAATTTACTAAAAGATTTACTTATCACAACAAATTGGTCGGAAAATGTATCAGAATAGTAATTGCAACAATCATTGCCTTAGTCGATCAACCTGTCTAGTGGTTAGCGTAACTGACTACGGATGGGGAGAACCTGGGTTCAAATCCCGGCTCGGGTATGGATGTACTTTCTCTCTCTGTGTTTCTTGTCCTTTCCTCAGATGATGGATGAATGCGGCCCAACCTATAAACGGGTTTGTGGTGGTATGGCGTGGTCGATGCTACTCGTACCTTCATGACTTGGTTCACAGGTGCCCACTGGCCTTAAAATGAGTAGCAGTTTCCGGCCTTGTTGCGGCGAATTGGCTAATGTTACTTACTTGCTCTAGGGTGCCCACCATTAGAAATAAAAAAACACAATCATTGCCTTATGTATGTATGCATGTATGTATATCTATATACATAAATGAGGAAACCATGTCTCTATTAATTCTTTTTCTTTATTCTGCAAACACTGTTTCATATATTCTAATACATGAAAGCATTGCGTATATGAAACATACTAAATGTTTCCATTGTGATTTTTTTTGCTGCAATTGCTGCACGATACTCGTGATTCAGAACTATTATAGGGTTTTTAATATTATATCAACCCCCTCCCCCCCCACACACAGATTGCTAACCAATTACCGTCAATTTATGGACAATATTTTTAGAGATGGCGGAGCAAATTAAAAAAAAAAATTGTAATTTTCAGTCACACACTAACATAATTCTAAAATTATTTATTTTTTATACAAAGGAAGAAATGGAATGTTTATATAAGGAACAATTATGATATCTCTATTGACGCTGATCTAAAGAAATTATATTTGATTGTATTTTAGAGTTTGCTGAATAAATAAGATTTAAAAAAATAGACTTTTTGCGATGTATTTTAGGAATGATTTTTATGATTTGCGGCGTTCAAATATTTTGTTTCTGATTCAAAATATGCTATTCAACTAGTATGTTTTATAAATGCATTTTGTAATTTTGAAATTTTTTCTAATACACTACTTATACAGTACCTAGCAGATTGTGGACACTTAAAAATTTTCAGTCCCCTGAAAAATATGTAAACTCTGTAATTATACGGTTTCAAATGATTGCAGTTAGAAATTATTATGTTATGCACACTATTAATTATATGTGAGTATATATATTGAAAATAAATATGAATACAATTTTTTTAACCTTTTTAAATTTTTGATTTAATTAGTAAGCTTATTTTTATTCTGTTTATAAAAGACTTACATCACAAAGAAATTCAATAAAAACAATTTTCCTTTTTAAGTATTTTTTATTTCTTCTAAACAATTATAAATATTATTTCATGTTGTTAACAATTCATATTTGACAGTAATGGTAGTGATGTTTGTATTATATATTTTCATTTTGATAATTTTATACATTATATACACAATATTTAAATGTAAAAATAAATTTTATTTCCATTTAATAAATTCAATTTTGTGGTATATTGCTTATTTTTTTTTAAAATTATTTTATACGGTGTAAATCTTGTGACTAAGCTTTATGATCAATTCGCATTTCTGTTGCTCATTCAATTTTTCCTGATGGAGATTGTGTCCCCTATGATGTTTATATAAGCATATTTACAAGCACATTTTAAAAATATTTTTATAAGAATATTAAAACCATTTTGTAAACTTTCAACTCTTAATCAGTAACTTGTATGTATTTAATAGGAAAGAGATTCAAAACACGTAAAATTATTAATTGTAAAGTTGTAAATTATATCAGCAGTTACTTGCTTGATACCTTCTAAAATTAAAGCAAAATAATACTGAACTTAGTAGGAAGTAAATTAAAACATTCATTTTTGCATTTCATTAATAAATATTTATTTTTTTCGGACATATTAAACAAGCAGTAATTGTAGAATAATATGATATATCATGATTTAAAATTATAATACAAGCTATGTTTAAAACTAGAACTTGATTCAATAAAAAAAATAAAATCAGAAAACCAGTTTGCTCTTATACATTTTAAGCAAGAAGCAAGTACATTCTAAGATGACATGTGTGTTTACGTTCGCACTAAATTATTTGTTCATGTCATATAGGAAAAATTAGGTTGGAAAAAAAAAAAAAAAAAAAAAAAAAAAAAAAAAAAAAAAAAAACTTTTTGGAATCATATAATTTAATTCTAGTAAATGATATGATAAACTAATTATAAATATAATTAGTAATTAGAAAAGGAATCTTGTAAACTTAAAATAATTTTACAATAATCAGTTACAAACATGTTTTTTTTTTTTTTTTTTTTTTTTTTTTTTTTTTTTTTTCAAAATTTACAATAAGTAGTCCAAACTTCAACTGAAAGCTCCGTTATTTCAGTATGGAATCTAAAATCCATAATTTATATATGTATCTTAAAACTAAATACTTATGCCCCTAAATTATTAGTTCTCTACTATGTTAATATTTTTATTGATTATATAAAATTAAATTCATTTAATACAAAAAGTGAAGTATTGTGTTATGTCTAATGAATCAATTCCAAGAGATTGGAATTGGTATAAAAAACAAAATGTATACATAGCAGTGAGAAACCTTGCTTTTGTACTGTACAATACAATATTTTTAACTGGAAGCATTAATTGTAAATAATTTTCAACTATAAATATACAACACTTATCTACATTATCATTATCCAATTTGCATTTCATGTACAACTAGAAATTCTGTTTTAAAAGACAAAATTAATAGTTTACATTTATTAACATTTAAATGTATATATATATTTTTAAGCAATAAGAAAGAATATATTCTCAATACAATTATATTCTATATTAAATCCTTTTGATATTTAATAGTAATTTTGCTTTTAACGATCAATTTTTTCTTGGTTATTTTAATCTATAAGAAATCTCCCATAGTAATGTCGTAGCTAATTAATTTTATTATTTTATAGAAATTCATAAAATTTTCAAGTATGAAATCTATTTTTAATTTTTCACACAAATTATTTGTATTATATCTTCTTACAATATAAAAAATAATATTCATACTTTTTGCCAAGGTTATACCGTATATCATTGTTTATATTTAAAAGAAAATTAAATTTTTATTAAATTTTCATAGTAACCTAAAGTCACATAAAACCTCATCACATAAAACCTAAAGTTTTTTTAATGTGAAAAATACATTTATGTGTGCATAATTCTTCATAAATTGCATATTTAGAATATGAAGCATTTGGTATAACTAAATTGTAGTTACTTGACCATTAACATACAAAGAAATATTCACAAGACTGAGTTACGTAAAAGCTGCTTAATGCTCCGAGAGAAATTCTACTCAAATGGAATTCTTTGACGGAATACTTTGTACTTAATTAGTTGATGATTAGTTGCACACCAAGCTGGAACTTACTGACTGATTAGTAATGGATTCTTAGATCCCTCGAACAAAGGCACATCTTCGAACTCTTTGCTCAATAAGGAGATATTGTAAAGCTGCATTTACTGTCCTTTTATCTTTAAAGTTCCTGATTCGTTTAATTGATTTCATTATATTATACGATTATTATTAATGTATTTCTATTCAGTAAAATATTAAATTTTTACACAAATGATTTATTAATTATCAATCATTAAGTTAAATTTCAGTTATTAATCATTAAGTTAAATTTCAATAACATTCTTCGTTGATCATTTATTTATTAAGATATCATTTAGAATAGCTTATGAAAAACAAATCATTATTTTGTTTTATTTTAAATGTAATATATTAATGAATATTAATGTTTCTTTAATTATATTTTTATTTAATTTGTTGAAGTTGTATTTTCTAATATTTTATTAAAGTTGTATGTTCCTGTATTTTTAGAACAATGTAACATTTAAAAATTATTTAATGATTTTCGTAAAACTGTTGCTCATCAATTTCAATATCAATGGAATGAAATGATTGAAATTAACTATAACTAAGAAGAAAATGACGTTTCCTTAAAGTGTAATCACAATTATTAAATGATTGATAAATACTACAACCATGTAGGCTCTATGTAAAATATTAACTATTTTTCACTATTTTCATGCATATTTCAAACATGAAAATAGCCATAAAAAGAACATAAATATGCAAATAAAATAAAATTGATTAATTTTTATAAAGAAGTTTTCATTCCATTCGATTTCATTTCATTATATTCCACAAAAAGTACATTTCGATAACTTAGTGTTCAAGAATCTATAAATTAACCTTTTTTACAACTGGAAAGTTACTAATTATAAGTATGTGGTCAAATAATTATTAAAACGTCCAAAATGATATTATATTGATGATATTTCAACACTTTTAATAAATGTTGTGGTGAATCACGCACACACATTTTTATTGTTGAATATAATGAATGAAAAGCTTTGCTTCTGTTAACTCCCCTATGTATATGTGAGGACTTTTGGAAAGACTGTGAACATTTATAGAGCAAATTTCAAAAAGCAAAAACAAGTTTTACATTTTTAATAAAAGAAAATATCACTAAAACTTTTGAAAAATAGAGTGACATGCAATTTGCACATTTTATGTGGATTTCTTTTCATAATTTCTTTAAATTCACTAGGCAATATTCTCATATACCAGAAAAGAAAATTTAAAATTCTCCATGGCCTTCATCTAGATAAATATTTTAGTTTAAATTTCAAACATGACATACATTTCTTAATTCAACATGTTTGGAGATCTCTCTTTTCTTGGCATTTACCTTATCAAACTAGGATAACTCATTTGCCAAACTAATTTATGCAATTTATGTTTTGGAAGTACGAATGTCTCTGGTCATTATCGCTTCATTTGGCATTCAAAGCTGCATAATTCAAATCTCAATAAAACATAAAATACGTGAAAAGTTACAAAGATTATAAAATTTTAATTAAAATTTTTCAGAATTAAATGCTGTTAAAATAAAAAAAATTCCATAAATTACTGTTAAAAATCATTATAATTTTTAATAAAATTAAATTTACAGAAATTAACAAAATAAGGGAAGCACTTGTGTAAAAGGGACATTTTTTAAGACATTTTTTTAGACAGACAATAGATTCTGATAAATTAATGTAGTTTTCTTGAAGTTCTGTAAGTCTCGGATTTTTTCAAGCTCGTAAAATGTCAGAGTTCTCAGATTTTCAAAAAGGCACAATTGTAGGAGCTCACCTATCTGGAGAAAGAGTGACCGAAACATCAATTCCTTTATGCGTTTCTAGAGGTATGATTACTAAGGTCATGACAGCATACTCTCAATAAGGCAATTAAAGCTCAACAAAGTGAAATAGTGTACGGAGAGAAAAGTTTAGAGAAACAGACCTATGGGTATTGAAGCATGTTGTAATGTCTAAAAAAACGAACTATAAAGCAATGAAAAGGATTTATCTTTATGATACAATTTTTCTTGTCGTGGTTTTCAGTTGGACCAACAGTAACCCTGAAAACAAAGACCACTAAGGAGAAGTATAGATTAATTGTAGCTGACTAAGTCTATCCTATGATACAAATTTTCTTTCTTGCTGGAGATAGAATTTTCCAGGTGATAATGTAATCCATGCAGCGTTACTTACCAAATCATGATTTTAAGAATAATTAAATGTTTAGTTAAATATCTATCTTGGACTACATAATTAGGAATTCAATAAAAACAAATCATTATAGTCTATTTACAACAATCAATGTGGAATCAATATCTTCAATCGGATTCTATCTAGAATGTTCACAATATCTCGATAAAGAAATTTACAATATTGTTCTAAACACTACTCACTACTTCTATGAATTAATATCAGCAGTCAATATGTAAAAAATGCTTATAACTCTAAGTTTTTTCTAAATTTATAAGGAAGCCAATGCAAACAAGAGCCAGTGGTTCTTTACGGATTAAATTATGGTTTAAAATCTTCCAGTTTATCATTATCATTAAAATGAACTAGTTTATGGCATTCAGAATGCATGAATGTAACAAATCATTTTCGTAGCATTTATCACGCATAGTTGCTTAATTTGGTGTATTTATTTTTGAAATTTTCGTTTAAGCATAAGTATATTTTCTTTTTTAATGTTTCTATATTTTTTTCTTCATATATCATTATATAATAGTCTAATCACAATAAAAGGTTATGATATATGAATTTGTTTTGTAAAAATGCTTTTTCCTTGCTTTATTAAATATATTTGCACTACAAATCAGAAATTCTGTTTCTTTAAATTTAGAAACAAAATCATGGAAAATAAATTTTATGAAAACGAAAAGTGACAAGGCCTTTCATCGGGTATAAGCATTGAAATAATCAAAATCAACAGTTCACTTTTTTCAATTAAACGTTTTTTTCTGTTTTGAAATATATAATCTATTACCCAAGTAAAAATGCCAGTAAGTGTTGGCAGCAGCTTTAAAATAAAAATGCGTTTCATTCCAAGATAAATTTTCAGTAAGCAAATTCTCTATATTTTATGGAATACAGTAGTTAAATAAAGATAATTATAAATATATAGAACGCAATATTCACATTTCAACTCTAATAGATTTAAAAATGTATCAGATCAAATATTCGAAGTAAATATCAAAAAAAAAAAAATTCCCACATACTATATTTTAATTTTTTTCTGAGAATAAAGAATTCCACATTTTTATACATTTAATTTAGACAAAATGTTTTACTTTGATTCATATTTTATTCAGATAAGTGAGTTTTTACAGTTATTTACTTTTTGACAAGAAATAAATAATTATAATTTTTTATTTTAACGATTGCACCATATATTTTTTTCTATTAAATATAGCTTTAGCAATTTAATTAAACGTTTAAATCTTAACAAATTTTAAGGAATTTACTGTCATAAGTATCATGTCTTTATTTTTTAAAAGAAATTTTGTTACTCTTTAAATATTATTATAATTTAATAAAATTGCCTTTAACATTTTTAAGGAATATTGAATAATTTTAATTACACGGAAAATTCATATCTAAAACTGAAAAAAGAAACGACTCTTAATGTGTTCATAGTTGTTAGAAAAATAATCATTATCTATTGCAGAAATTTCAGACATAAAATATAAGTTGACAAAGAGTTGCAATTTACCTTAATCTAGTTTAATGATTAACAAACTTCAGTTAATTGAATAAAAAATTTCTTGCCAGAAAAGTAACATTCTTCTACAATATTTTTTGAAAGAGTGTTAAGTAGTAATTGACTAAGGACTAGCTTAATGTAGAATATTAGATAACATGCTTAACTAAGTTAAGCCCTGAAACAAACGACATCTAGAAAATATAAGAAGACTTAAAATCAGAAATGAGTGTATTTACATTGATGTAAATCAATTATTTTATGCAAATATGATCATTATTTATCCCAAATTGCTATACAAGATAATTACTTCTATCATTTTACTGTATATCTTATTGATCCGCACTTCACAGTTACAAAAATGTTATAGAAATATGATGTTTTAAAAGAAATAGGTTTTATTTCATGAATAGGTTTTTCTTCTTATACGTAAATATAAAGGAATAACATTAATACTTTATAAATGCAATAAATGATTATCTATATCTTGCTTTCATTTTTCTGTAAGCACTGTACTATTATCTTTGCTTGATAAATATGTTTTATTCATGATATTCAATAATTTTAAGTAGAAGAAATGCTGTGGACCTGAGAATTTAAAGAGTTTCTAAGAATTAAAATTAAAATACTTTCTAATTTTGCATACGTGTTTCTGCAGAGAGCCATTGTAATAACATTTAATTCAGTAAAATTCAGTTGCTGTATTGAAACATCAATTTGTGGATTTTTTTACAATTCTCATTTGAAGTAATTGACGTGAAGGAAATTTAATTGCAGTCATAGACAATGAAATTTGAATTAACAAGAGATTTCTGAATGTTTACCGTTGGTGAATAACTTTTACATACATTGTAAAATTCTAATTCATTATAGAACAATACTAAATCAGTCGATTTTAACAACTCAGAACATCCCTTGACATGGCTACTTCAACCAGAATTAGATTGTCACATAAATCGTACCTTCTTAAAATATTATCACAAACTCGTTTAAATTTAAATATTCTTCAAAACTGTTGCCTTTTTTTACTTTGTAAATCCAGCAGAAGAATTCTTAAGAATTGCAATAAAAATAATAAGAATTTTACAAGATTAAGTCAGATAGATTCTTCAATTTGTTAAGGTTAATCTTTGAAAACCGTTAATGTACACATTACCGATTTTGCAGATTAATTGATTTGATCCATTTAAGTGGATAATAATAGCAATGTAAAAATGAATGATTCTCTATCAGTTACCTCAATAGTATTTCTTGGCACAGCTTTTCTTGGCAAACGAGTAGCACCCAGATCATAACACAGCATACCAACATCATACCACTCCAAACCCGTTTAAGGGATGAGCCCCATCCCTTAAACGGTTTTGGAGTGGAGTCATCACATCAGAAGAATAGACAAATAAACATACTCACATAGAGAGAAAAGAATATAAATGACCAAGCCGGAATTTGAACCAGGGGTCAACAGCCTACTTCAGGTACATTAACCATTCTGACATCGGGTGGCCGTTATCTTAATAGTAATAATATTTTGTTTTACATATTTAATTGCTTGGTCATTGAATTACTTGATCATTGTTTGAAAATAAATAACATTATGTAAATTGAAATGTACAATTTTCTTTTTTTTCCTACAAAAGTCTCATTTTCACATTATTGAGTGCCTAGTACGCTAATTACAGATTATCATGAAAATTTGCAGATTATCTATGTAACGTTTGTTAAATGAAATAAAAGAATTTCCACCTTGTAACGGAATACCCTAAGTAATTACCTCAGTAATTTGCAGAATATCAGATTTTAGAGGTAGCAGATAATTTACTATCCAACATCTGTATTCACAATCCATATTTACAAATCCATGTTCAAGTAATTTTCAATAGCACCTCGTGAGGTTCATTTTAGTAAAATGAGCTCTAACTGCCTAATGAATACATAAAAAATTCATTACTTTTTATGACTGGATAAAGCTCCATAATAGAATATATAACTATGAAATACCTAATAAACCAGGTAATTGTACTGCAAATTTATAAGCGTTTCACAAATCATATTAATATTTAAAATGTTTCTCGAATAATATCTTAAAAAACTAGATCTAGCAAGATGTCAAGTATAATAAGACAACGCTAGTAAAAGAAGAAATATGTATGAAATGATAACCAAAATCGAAATGAAAGCATTAACTGAACCAAAGATTAAGCATTTTTTTCACTGGTTTTGAAAGATTTCCCTCTTATATTTATTAATTTCGCATATTATTTTCAAAAGATTAAGCGTGTAAATCAGAAAACAACCAGCAGCCTTATCTCACAGCTTGTCTACAGGCAATTTCTTGGAATCTTGCCACATGAAAGACTAAATGGAAAACTACATAGAAACGTGGGATTCATTTCAAACATGAAGACATTTTGATAATTTAAGGGATGTAGATATGAAGAGAGAATGAAACTCACGTATTGGTTTTCAATTCAGAAGTAACCAACTAAAATTTTACTTGATAAAGTACGTTACAAATAACTTTCATGCTGCTTGATCTCTTTCTGTGTATATTTATGTTTTTAGAATAACATTTTTATACCTTACCAATGATTTAATTTCATTAAACTAATATGGAAAAATTTTAACTCATACAATATTAAAAAGTATGCATAACTTCAAAGTGCGTTAAATGGAAACTTTAACACTATAAACTGGATGTCAGTTCTAATGCTACTTTTTTTCTACTGAATTATTGAAAGAAACATCATCATGTAATTTCCTTTTACATGATTGCAGCATAATTTAATTTCTTTGTCACATTTTGCTTAACTGTTACATAACTTTTGATTATGAAACACTGAATTGTAAGAGCTGTGCAGTTTAATTTCCTTTTTGTACCACTTTTCGATTTTTTTTAGATTACTATACGGCAACATATTCTATATCATTTGTAATTTAACGTCTTTTTTATTTTCTTCACCAAAAATTGTGTTTTTCTTCAACATTACTAAATTGTGTAACTTTTAATACCTATATCCATTTATTACATTCCCGATTCCACTATTTGGATCATTGCATGACAACTGCTGACAAATAGTATTTTTTTTATTATATAAGTCCTATTTTTATGCACCATTCATGCATGACTCTTGACTATTTCTGTACCAATCTCATGAACAGGTAGTAAGTGTCTGTTGGTTAGTACTAAAATAGGACAAACTCTATTATCATTTACAATTTTTATTTAATCTAATTTTTTGAAATTTTAGTTTTACCTATTTAGTTTCATTGTCCTGTAAAGTTGACTTCAATTTTTGGTTATTTATTTTTTCACATCCATTAAGTAATTATGAATGGTTTCAATGATATTCTATGGATACTTTACTGCTCCACTTCAATGTGATCACCAGAAATATATATTCTCCAGCTATTTTTAAGTAAACTCTTAGAATTTCACCAAAGTTTGGTACATAGTAATTTACAAGTTTCCACATCTATTCATCAGTGTTGAAATATTTTGGCAGACATATTTGTGTGCCAGAAAATAAAATCTTTCTAATAAAATGCTGTAGAAGATTATTAATTTTTTAACATCGATTATTCCAAACTACAAGGTAATCCACGGTCTTATCAACACGTATGAAATAAATGACAAACAAGCCTTTCCAAAACTGCTGGTAATATTATGTGAACCGAGTAAATTATCATGTTGCAAAATAAATTATAATTTGTTTACTAAATAAAATATTATCTTTGCTTGAAAAGATTTTTATAGAACATATTACTTATGAACATATTACTTGTATTTGTATAATATTTAACAATTAAAAGAAATTTATGGAAAATGCAATCATTCATCACAACTTATTTTAAATAATTCTAGGTTTGGCATTTTTATAATGCTGATAGTTTACCAGTAAAAACTAAAAATAAAATGTCTTCCAAATAAAATGTAGTAGATAATAATTTGAACAAAGTATTTCACAACTGCTTTAATTATGAATAAATGCATAGTATTATGTTCCAAAATAAATATAACACTCCATTATATAAATAAAATATTTATTTTCTCTTTGTAAGTCTTTTATTTCCGCATGATAATCAAGGCGGTGTTTATGATACTCATAGGAGAGAGACATTTGTGAAAAAATACGTATATTTATAAAATGCCATAAATTTATTTCATTCATATATTAATATGATTAGAAAAAATTAAAATAATAAAAATAGTTATATTGTTTTTATGTCATTTTTGACTTTTCATATAATTAATTTGCAAGTTTGATTTTTTTGTAATGTTTTCCAATAAATGATTCAAATATGTTTATATTGCAGCACAAAAATATACTTCAGTTTCTAGAAAGAGTAGCACTCAAAATTGCTTAATTTAATAAATATCTTAATTAATATATAATTATGCATAAAATGTCGAAAATGTTCTTATGCGAAATGTTTTATTTGGATTATATTTTCAAATTCTTCAATGTATTGCTTTAAAATAATTCAGGAAATTGAAAAAATTTCAGATATTATAACTAGAATAGCAACTGATGCTTTACGAGCCGTTAATGAAACGTTTGGTTATATTAACTTTATAGGAACTACGTAAAATATATTTGTACGTGTGTAACAAATGTAATTGTCTAACTTTGTGTCTCTCAAGTATTTGCCAAAAATATCTTGAAAAAAATATTTTTCTCAGAATAAGATCACACTATGATAAATAGCGTAGCGTACTTGGTATGGTATTAAAATGTAAATCAAAATGTTACACGACACTTTAACAATAAATTTAATATCTAGTGGTATTTTTTTAGAATAAATGTGGAAAAAATAATATTTGGAAGAATAAGTGTCTATACTTATAGGATTTAGGTGAACCAATTTTGGTATTTCACATTTATATACTTTCAAAGAAGTGTTAAAGTGATATTTATTTTTCCGTGAATACATTTTATTTCATTTACATGAAGCTTACAATATGTAAATTTTAGACTGGGTATTTTTTGCGCATTTGTGCGAAGGATGAGCATTAAAAGAAAAATAATAAGTGTGTGTGTGTGATGTTACATTTCTTTTATTAATAATGATTTGATAAAATTGACTTTTATGACTCACTATTCTTAATTTTTACTTCATTTAATAAAGTTCCCTAATATTATTTCTATCTTTATCAAATGTTACTTTTTGAAAAGAAATTAACTTTGACAAAATACACTCAATAACACAGTAATCGATGCAATAAAAGGAATTATCCGATGGAAACAAAAATTAATGGATAAAATTATATGTACAGAATAGAAAATAATTGAAATTTCAGAGCAATTAAATGATTCATCTCATTGATACATAGTGATGAAGTAACGATTTCAAAAGATTGTACCCCATCTCCAGCCTGGATACAAACTGTCACACCGCGTAATATAGACAGATAAAGCTTTCAGATATTCTCCTGCGGATCATTTTGCAAAATTTGCTCTACTTGTCTGCCTAGATTTCTCCTAGATACAATCACCTTACTATAATATTCTAGACATGCTCAATAGGAGAAAGATCTTACTGCCCATGGAAGAGTTTGAGAAGTTGTAAAACATTATAGCAAAAAGTGACATATGTGGTTCGGCATTTTCTTGATAAAAATAAGGCCAAGGTACTGTAGAAGCACAAACCAAAACAGCTCTCCGAATGTCGTCGATTTAGCACTGTACTGTAAGTGTGTACCCCTAATAACGACCAAAGAGATCCGGCTATCAAAATAAATGATACCCCAAACCATAACACCTGGTTTAGGACGTGTGTGACGGCAATAGTGAAAGCAGAATCTACAAGCTTCAGTGAACGTTTCAGATGTTTCTTCAATGAACGCAATTAAACAGTTGGAAAGAGATTCATCGTTAAAAAATATAAGTCCCTAGGTAGCCTCATTCTAACCTGATCAAGTCCAGCATCATCGTAATTTTGTTCCACAGTGTGCAGATGTGTATGCACCTGGCGTAACATTCGGTGCGAGAATAGGTTTAGCTCTATCAGCCTAGATTCTACTCTATCAGCCTGTAAAATGCTATGGTGAACACTCTTCTGTAGGTCGCACGTCTGATGGTTGAGAGCGAGGAATCATAATTTATAATCTACTTTAACTTTTTACCTAAACAACTTTTCAAATTAATTTTGACAACCATATTTTTATCTGAGTTTACTCTTATGTTAATAGGTTTTAATTTGCTGGCACCGATATAATATATTAATTTGCTTTTTTCAAATGCATTGCTTTGCTTATAATTTTAATGTATTGCTTTAATTCTATTTATTTTTTTGTATATTTCCTTTAATGCAGACACTCTTTGGGGAATGCACGAAGAGTTTTTGACATTTGTCCTTCGTGTATATCAGAAAAGATATACACGAAGGACAAATGTCATATCTTTGCATAGTTGACTACCTCTCTTCTAATGAAGACGTGCTCTCCATAATTGTTTCCTATTTGTATTGTATAGTTTTTTCTTGATCTGGTTTTTGATTTTTATTATTGTTCTATATTTGTTAAAAATCGAAAACACATTAATTTTTTGAGAGAAAAAATAAAGAGTAAGTTTCAAAATTAAAACGTATCTTTTTCTTTTTTAAGTGTTTTCATGATAATACTGAAAAAATTCACAATTCGGTTGGGCCAGTAAATATATGCATTTTGATGAGGTAATCTAGATAAGCGTAAAATAAGGCAATATTTTAAAGCCAAGGTCCTGATATTGATATTTTCCCTCTAGCTATTCTAAAAGGGAAATATTTATCATAAGATATTAAATGAAGAGACACTGAATTCTGCCTAAGCCAGAGACGGGTTTTTTTTTTATCACAACCAAACAAATAGTTCCAAGATTTTCGACTTTATGTATCCCAATATTGAACGACATTATTTAAAGCAGTAGTTTGGTACAAGTTTTAGTGGTAAATAATAACATTCTATGAAAGAAATTTCCCTTCTGAAGAGAAAAATCTGCAATTAATGTTCTTATGTTATGTATTACTGAAAATCTTCTAACATTTTTGGCATCATTTAGGACTTGAGAAACAGCTGGTTATCTCATTATAAGAAAGTTATTCATTAAAATGTCCATAAATACTTTGATAAATGGTGCGCCGGGTAATTCTTCAGATGAAATATAAGAAATAGTCAACGGTGCAAGGGTATATTTTACAAATTAAGTTTCTTTTCACAGACCGGAGCTCTTTATTTTTTAAAAATTGAAGCTGTTCAAATTTAATTACAAATCCATTATAAATATGTTTGATATTTGGTTTTGGGTCTTCTTTTGGATACATTTTGTAATCCCTAGTAGTTAATATAGCATACAATCAGTTTTGATTACAATAGCTTTATAATATGTTTCATATCATATGAATACACAATATTAAAATGAATTATATATAATTCACTTCATTCTTTAAAAATTCATGAAACATTTAAGAGCTTGTAAAATAAAATATTGTTTTAAACAATTTATGAATATTACATTAAATATTTAAGGAACCTTTATGGTCTTTACACCGCAGATATCAAAATTAGGAGAAAAAAAAATTGGTATGTGTGAAAATGATGGATTGCTAAAAGCATCTGACTTAAAAAAATTATGTGGTAATATATATATATATATATACTTTCTGTCCCAAAACAGAATGCAACAACTTGCACACAAAGGTTGTTTCATATAAAATATATTTTGCTTCAAAAAATTTATAATTTAGTGTCAACCCTTAAGGAGTTTAAATAGTATTGGTCAATTTTAGATTCAAATTAAATTTAGAAGGAAGTAGTATATGGGAAAAAACTTTCTTATTTTAATAAAAGAATAAATAATTGTATTCTGACATAAATACTTAGTTCTTTAAAGCAATGTTTTTGTAAAAATGATAAAATATCACTGTTGGTCAAATGTTATTAATACCAATACAAACAATTTATAATTATTAATCATGGTCATAAATAGTATCATGTATTATTATTATAATATAAGAGCATGTACATTTTTTCTCCAGTAACAAGTCAAAATTTAATAAATTTTGTTCACTTTGTTTCTGATTCAAATTTCCATATAAAGTATTATTAAGTACTATTTTATTCCTTTATTAATACTTTAGCTTACTGAATACTAGCATTAATTCTTTTGATTACTGAATGTAAGTAATAAAATGAAAAAAAAATCACTTGCCTTTTTTATCAACATTGAAAATATTAAAGAAAAAAATAAAAAAACTAGATTTATATAGTAATCAAGATCAGTTATTAAAATCTAAAATGTGTCATCTGACAAAGGTGGATGTTAAATTTCAAAGATTAAGGCAAATGATTAAACAGTCAATGTATTAATAAAATAACAAGTTTCGGATCGAAATCCTTAAATTCAATTAAGGAGTGTATTGGAAGAATTATTGAATCAACATGACAGACACTTTTGAAACATCAAATACCTTAATTAATCAAGCTGATCATGATTGATCCAATTAATTGATTTGAAAAGGAATTTATATTTGAGGAGTAATGCCTATTACTGCTCCTAGTAGCTGGTGTAAACGTGATCTAGTGCAATAAAAGCTGATAAACGTATTAGCTATATCTGATACTTATGGTAATATTAACGTTTCCTTGGAAAATGCACAAATTAAAATATATTTCTATCATATTGACAGAGGAAATTGATTTCTTATATCTAAGGATTAATGTCATTTTAAGATATGTTTTAATAATCTTTTGTAATATATATTCCTTTCACACAAAAAGGAAATTCTAATTATCATCGCTTAATTCCCTCAAATATAGAGATTTGTTGTCAAATTTAAAAAATTAAGTTGAAAATTAAAAGCAAATGACATAATTTTCGTATATATATTTCATTTCTTAATGAAGAAAAATACATGAAGTTTGTGTGAAGATACTAGGATTGTCATTATTTTTTTTATTGGAATCCTTATTAAATATAAATATCACCCTAAAATAAATCTCACTGTAAAAAACAAAAGAATCGTTTGCTCACTTTTGTTGCTTAATTTAGATCTTTATTTTTCTAATACTTTTGTGTCTATGTGTATTTTGTAAATATGACAATTAGTTAAAAGCTTTGAAATCTTTTTTGATGAAAATCAATTAAAAATTCGAGAATGTATTCTATAATATTGTCCGCAATAATTTTATTTTTTCACTGAAACAATTTTTGCGTGCATAACTAATATTATGTTTATATCGCTACAAAATATTTTCTTCAAAAATATTTACTACTAATTTTTATTATGGCTCATAATTAATTTTTCTAATATTTTAAAGGCATAAATATTTTATATATTTTATGGTCACATTAAAATAATCCGTTGTAAAAAAGAAAGATAAATTTAATTATAAATAATCCAATAAATAACGAAAAAAATGTTCAATTATTTCTTCAAACTTTATTTTCTTTCAATGGATGAAGATCAATAACGCTCTCGTAAGATATAGTACATCTACTCCTTATATGTTAAATAACTAACAAAATATATATTTCTTCATAAATGCATAAGTTTATAATAATTCAAAAGTTAGATAAGTTGAAAAAGAACTGATAAAACGTTGCACATGTTTTAAAATTATCATTCGAAATACTTCCATTTTAAGAGAACTAATAAAATGAATATTAAATTGTGAATAAAAATTAAATTTGTTGAAGTTTTAATGGTTACGTAAGATTAAAAAAAACATCTCTCAAACCAACCAACGAGTATAAATGCAGTTAAAAAAGCATACTTAAGTACGATAAGAAAACTAAGTATAAAAACAGAATAAAGTACAAAAGAGGATAGCTTTATATAAAATTCCTAATATATACAATTTATACAAAAGATTAAAATTTCATACCATTTTACTCAAAACAGGTAATTTGAACTTGAAATAAAGCAAACGTTATTTGTATATTCCATCACATCTCATTTAAATTTTGTAACTGAATATTTATTATGTAATTCAATTTAGCACTTTTATAGTTAAATGCAGATAACCTAAATAAATTTAGTCTCTATATTTTATGTCAAAAATATTTTATTTATTATTTAAAGCTTACTCACTAAAGAAGGTTTAATAATATATATTATTTGAAAATGTTTTTTTTTAATAACATCTCTCGTGGATTAGTGTTTGTTAAATAAATTAAGTTTTTCTACTAATTCCTTAGTCCATGGGAAATGTAAATAGATTTATGAAAATATTTGTTTTGTAAAGTACTTTTTCCAAGAAAATTTCTTTGTTGCCACTAGTTTTCTTTCAATAATATAATATTTCTTATGTAAAATATAAGAAAACAATCTATCATGTATTTTAATTCACTTATTTATTTTATTAGATCAGTAATACAAGTTAATTTTTTGCTCGAATAATTTAATTCAATACTCTTGAAAATATTATTTTTCGATTGTTCTTCATCTTGCAAAAATTGCATTAGTTTCTTTTCTTTCGCGCATATAAATTAACCAAATTTGCATTGCACACACGTTCTTTCTTTTAATTTTATTGAAACAAAGACTCTCTCAGAAAAAAAAAATAATTTGATTATGTGAATCTTTTCCGTAAGCTTCTAATGTTCTTGTAATGGATAATATACCAATGATAATATGTTAAACAATGTTCATTTATTCATTTTCCAGTTTAACTTTTTGATAAAATCAAAATTTTTCTAAAGGATATAGGGATATGACATCGATATCACTATTATATATCACGTGAGAAAAATGTTAATATGTATTTGCATATATTAATATAATGTAACACAAAAATATTACAAAAATTGCACCTTAATGAAGCAGAATTGAGATAAAGTATTTTTACAACATCTAAATTTTAAAATTTAATTTTGGATACGCTTAGATATATTACTATATAGAAACCCTTTTATTTCTGATTGGTTAATTTGTGAAAGATTAAATTCTATCAAAAGTATCAGCTTTTTAACACATAAAACATGAAGACAACAAGAAATGAATTCAGAAAATACTAATTATTATCATGTATTTATCATAGGTTATGAAATACATAAAATTATGTTCCAAGAAAAATATTGTATTAAACTATTATCTAAGAAACAAATGAAAAAAAAAGAAATTTAACAGAATAAAAACTTTATATGTAAGTAAATACATATGTCATGTTTAAATAAATTAAATCTACATAAAATACTAATTTAGATGCAATTTTTATTTACTGAATAAAAACAAAAGTTTTGTACAACATTGTTAAAATACTATTAAACTTGCAATGTCAACAACAAACTGTAAGTTTCTGGCAAATGGGATTTTTGAAGGAATGTCTCAAAGAAGTAGAAGCATCATTTCATCCCTAGAACAATTAATAACTAACGAAATGACGAGCGATGCAATTTAGGATGGAGAAGGGGTGAGATGAAAACTGAATTGAAGTGAAGTGAATATGTGAACAATAGAAACGAATTCACCATAGAACTGGGGAAAAAAAATTGAGAAATAAGCACACGAGTGAATTACTGTGAAAACAGAAAGAGTGAAATAAAGATTAACTGGGAATATCAGAAAGCGTACAACTCGGTTGGAGTGAATTGCAATCGGACAAAGAATAGAATCTACACTTAAACACTGAAAGTGTTTATTTTGTTTTTATATGTACTTATAATTCTAATTTAACTTTATGTTTTTGGTGTTTAAGTTCTGAAAGTTCTTGACTATAGTTGTGTGTTTCCCAAGTTCTTCATTTACAATTGATTTACAGGAATTGATTCTTAGAATGTATGTATAACTACTTGACACATTGTACAATTTATCCATTCATTATCAAATATCCTATAACATTTTCTTTCACAGAATATAAGTTGCGTATGTAGTTCAGTTTACTAAACAAAAACCACTTAAATGCTTTTCATCAAAACAAATAAATAAAAGAAATATATCTGCTATTTTTTAAAAGATAAAATCAATGTTATTAATGAAATCTGGTTAGTTATTTTAACGTAAGACATTAAATATTAAAATTTAACACTTTATTTTCCAAAATATTTGTAACGGTGTAAAGTTAAGCAATTTCAAATTTCTTTTACAAGATTACTTTTTTAATCGAAATCTTCATTGTGCTATGAATGATTAAGGTCTGTTTATATGTAATCCAATTTTAATTTTCAGATATACGAAACTAATTCATCTTGAAACATCAATTGGTTTCGTATATCTGAAAATCATTCGTATATCTGATACGTTCGTTTCGTATATCTCAAATGAATAGTAATCTAAAATGCACTATAAAGGTTGTAAGTAAGCATAAAAATGAAATAAATTTAATATTTCAATTTCAGTGTATTTAAAACATTATGGTATTTATTATGTAACAATATAAACAATGCAAAAAATAACATCGACTTCATGTATAAATTATTATTACTGTTTTTTAAATAATGAGGATATAATACCACTAGTTACATGTTGATTATCAATTTCATTTCCACATTTCCAATTTGAATGAAATCTTTATTTTAATGAAAATAATTCATTTATTGCTGAAAATTTGAAAACTCCAGATATAGCTTAGTATAATTTTTTTTATCAATGTAAGTTATCCCTAAATTTAAAGATATTACTCAATAAATGAAGTAAATATATATATATATATATATATATATATATATATTCGTCACATAAGCCATAAGAGTTCGTAGTGTTATTTAGGGATCTTTGGTGCTGCTATATTGACAACAAAAGACATTCTGGTGACAAAGAAATCAATTCGACCCCTGCCTAGTCATTGGCAATTATTTTCAAGAGATATATACACATTAACTAGAAAAAACACGAAGCTCTTAAGAAGCGGTTATTTGAGAATTAAAGAGATAAAAAGAGAGTATACAAATTAAGATTTTGTCCTCATCGTTTGACCATAATAATTCTCATTAGCTTTCTTAATTATGGTAAATTAAATGTATTATGATAAAGAATATCTTAAGTTCAATTCCTAGTAATTCAAATCATTAAATAAAGCAACATAAAAAAATTGTAAAAGCTACCTTAATTTTCCCTTCTTTTGGTTTATTAAATTCTTTTAAATATATTTTGTTTGCTGTTATAAATAAGAAAATAATGATTCAAACTGTGTGAATAGCCAACAGAATGAAAACAATTATGTGAGGAAATTAAAAAATTTCGAATAATGAGTAAAGAAAATGGAACTATTTATTTTTCTCCGTTTTTTGAGAGACATTCATTACTTTGATAATGACATTACTTGTGTGTTAAATGAAATTAAAATTTAAGGAAGGAAAAATAGGTTACTTAAAAACTTTCTAATTCATATGTACTAATTTTTTTATTTCAACATTATTTTGTAACAGTTTTCGGTTGAAGTTAGTAAAAAAAATAATTAAATAAATAAAATATTTTGACTGAAGAAAAGCAGTATATTGTGAATCCATGTCACATATTTTATAGTATCTTTTTAAGTGGAATTCGAGACAAAATGGAAGGATCAAGTATCTAAATAGTTCTGCATTTTCAAGTTATCATTTAACTGTTCAGTAAAAAGGGAATTCAAGGAATTCTTAACCACTATCAATAATTTAACAAACTAAAATCACAACTTAAAATCATTTTAATGCGATATATATATTTCTAAAAAAGATCCCCTCCATCGTAACTCAAACCAAAAATTTATTCATAATTCTCAATTTTTGTACCATTTAAATTATAGAGAAAATTTGTAATTAATTTTATTTTCAAATTGTATGTTATACATTATGACTCACTGATTTAGATTACATATCAATGAAATAATGTCATGAATAATGTCATTCTACCCAGGAGGAAAAATAAGTCTCACAGTTATATGTAATAAATAAGTAATAATTTTGAAATACATGTTTACTTCATTCAAGTATAATTTTAAGGAATGCCTTTATTATATAATTTTTCCCAAATGAATATACTGCACGAAGTCAAATATTTTAATTAGCCTAATTATAAATTGTTATTGTACATTTACAACAACTTTAAAAGTTTTTATTTATTGAATGATACTTCGGAAAACTGAAGCTCTACATTATTCAATGGAAATATTATAATTAATTAAATGAAATATAATTTAAAACAAATATGAAACTTCAAAATTTATGCGTCTATACATGCATGCATACATATATATATATATATATATATATATATATATATATATATATATATAATATAGATGTCAAACTATCCACAAACAAATACTTAATTAAATACTTTGTTGCATTGATTGTGTACAATTTAATGATAAATCCCATTTATTTATTTCAATTTTTTTTAATGAGCTTTACCATTTTCACCAGAATATTCTTATTTTTGAATAATTTTTTCGATTTACTGATTGAATCTCTTAATTTTGAAAATTTTTTATATCTCTCTAATGATGGGTTTTAGAAGTGTTTATGAGAGTACTTAATTTTGAATCTTATAATCCAAATTGAATAATGCAAAACGGAGAAAATATCCATTGATATGTGAACAGTTTAAACGCTTATTATGCATTCTGAATCATTAAAATATAAGACATATTCATTAACTAAATATAAATGATAATTTATTTATTTGTATTTTTAAATGAATTAATATGTATTCATGGTTTAAAAAGCTCTTTGTTAAAATTTACTGATGTTGTTTAAAATTTTCTTATTTCAATTTAACATGAAAAATTAAGTTATTCTGGTTTTGCAATTAAGAATTATTTCAGTTTTTTTTAAAAAGTTATTTTTTGATAACTCTGGAGATTACAAATATCTATTAGATAGTTGTTCAACTAATACTTTACACAAGGAACAATACACAAATGATTTATTTCACACATATTGTATAACCAAAGACAATTTTACAAGACGTGATAATTTAATTTAATGGATTCCATAAAAGTTATTTTTAATCGCTATGTAAGTAGACTACCTACCTTTATCTACACACATTAATTATTAGTTTCAAGTCTAATCTTCAGATATTAGTCAGTAATTTACCATACTAGTATTCAGACGTAGATTCGATTTTCTTCTTGGGATTGAATATTTTTAATGCAGTGAAACCTGTTCAAATTAACAAATAAAAAATACTTGTTAATGTGATCAAGATTCAATGCATTAAAAATCTTACTGGTTTACTTATTACTCTATAGAAGTAAAAAATACTTCTATAGAGTGATAAGCAAACCAATAAGATTGAATACTCATTAAATACTTGTGAATAATTTTCGATATTTGGTTAATATTACAAACCATGATTCTTAAAACTAAATATATTGAGCGCAAATTAAAACCGAAAGGATTTAAGAGCAATCCATTGGAAAAGGATAACTTTTTTAAAGTTCAGCGAAGATAAAATTTCAATTCAAAATATTTTAATAGAAAATTACAAATTTGATAAGTTAACTTAAATTTGAAAAGCATTTTAATATTTTTTCTTAAAGTCAAAATCTTTTCTCTCTTTTTTTTAAAGTATATGTATAATATTGTGAAATACGGAGGTACTTTAAAAATAAGAAATTGGAATTAAAGTTACTGTGATTGCGTTATTAAAGATTCAAACATTAATATTTCTAAGAAAATTTTATGTCGTCATTTAAAATGCAATTTAAGAAATAAAAATAGCATCATTATATATTCATTTTGATGTTTTGTAAAAATGTCATTCTTTGCAGATTTTTTTATTTCTTTTGAAGTAGAAAAGTAATGTTCTTTAAAATACGTACTCTCTATAGGAAAGCAATAATTTATCTATATTTTATGCAATTCAATGTGGTTTCTGTGTAATCTTAAAAAATTTACATAGAAGCTACAATTATAAATAGTCATTTAAGCAAAAAGTTTGTAAATTGATAATTATAACCAAAAATTTCTTAAGAAGAGTATTCATTTAAGTTATTATTTAAAGAAATTTTATATTAAATGAATGTTAAATTATTCTTTGTGTTTGTGATTTTATTATAATTTCATTTTTCACATTTTTAGTTAAGACTGCAGACGCAATTACTAAATAATGTATAAATATTTATTATGTAATTAAAATAAAACAGTAAAATACTTTCATAAGGTTAGACTTTTCCGCATTAATTCTTCTAAATATTTTATAAAAAATCCTCTCATGAAATGAAACATGCGTTACCAATGAGTCAACAATGTATCAAGGTCATCAGAATTGAAGAAACTAATATCTGGTTACATAAACAGTTTACATAAATCTTTGTATGTATTTCAAACTTTTATTTTCAGCATTGTTTTTCTGTCTCTTAAGCTGTTGCATTAGCTAAGTATTTTCATTTTTTTTTTCTCAACGCCTTTATATTAATTTCCTTATTTTACATTCAAAATCTTTATCATGAATAATCTTTATTTCGAATATCTTTATTTTGAATATCTTTATTTATAATAAAATTATTTTGCATAACCTTATCACATCTACCTTGTATACATATTTCCATACTATTTTAATTTCATTGGTTGAAATATCTATTTAACTCTAGAATATAACATAAATAAAAATATTTTTGCAAATTCATTTTTAAAAATAGTTTTACGTTATTTATATTCTTATATTTGTTTAAAAAGATTATATTCTTTTATTTAAGCACATGATGCTAATAAAATGATTTTAAAATACTAAAAAAATAAATAAATTATGGGACAAAATTCTTAACTTTTAAGAATAAGTCTGCTTACTTTATACTCTTTTAGAAACGAGTTACAACTGGTTTACTTTTTTAAAATTTTTAACAATTCATTTTCATATTCATGAATATTCTCCTTCCAGTATGCATATTTAATATTTTTTGCTCCATAATACTGCTTGATTCTTAGTTTCTAAGATGAAAAAAAATATTTTAAAAAGTACGAAAATCAGTAAAGTTGAATATAAGTTAAACTATCGAGGAAGTACTTTTGAATCGCTTAATGAATTATATGCAGCGTACAACAAAACAAAGCTATCACAAGAGAAAAAAGCAAACACATATATTATTCAATATGTAAAGAAAGATATTGTGACTTATGATTAAAAAAAATTAGAATTTATGAAGTTACAAACTAATATAGTTGTTAGAATTTATATGATATTAATAAATTAAGAGTTCCAAAATGAAAATTTGTATACATGTTGAAAACATTTTTAAAGAACATTTTTTAGAGTTTTAGTCATAATAAAAAGGTTTTTGAGTACTTACTTATTATCTCCATTATATCTCTCATGGGACATAAATCCACGTAATGTTAAGCAACGTTTTCTTACTCTGTAGAAAATTTTACATTCATAAATCCAATAGAATTTTAAAAAAATTTGATACTTAAAAGCAATAAAATTGTGGAGAGAAAAAAATCTATTAATACAAGAGAATTTTTTAATGATAATATATATATATATATATATATTGTGCCCTACTGTGGTTGATACCTCTGTGAGCAAAAACTGTGGTTTGAGCTAAAAGCAAACCGAATCAGTTGATATATTGTATGGTTACATGTAATTTTTAAATATTTTCTGAAATTATTTTATAGCTTCATAAAAGAGTACTTAAACTGATTAAAGCATTTAATTAATTTTCCCATGTTGATCTTTTCAGTAAAAATCAATTTCTAATGCAAAACTTCCGCAGTTTTTCAAAGTATTGAACACAAAAATAAGATGAATTTTCAAATAGATGGGTGTACTTTTGAAGCAAAAATATGAATTGCGCATGCTGTTGCTTATCCCCCTGGTGCAGGAAAGCCCACACCAGGTCCAGAAGATCTGGCATAGGGTAGTTTGCAGATTCTTTTTTTGGAGAGGAACCACAAGGGCAGAAGACTGACAAGACCTCTGAACACGCATGCCATAGGTACCCGTTTATAGGGTATGCAATCATTCATACACCATTCATACAAGGAAAGGACAAAGACAGGATAGAGAGAGCACATCCATGCCTTAACCGGGATTCGCACCCGGACCTCCCTATCCGGAGTCAGGAATGCTAGCCACTAGACAGAATAAGCGGCTGAATTGTGCATTTCTTGCATTAGTTAAATATATTTCATCTAATATGGTATAAGTAAATGTTAGACGGGATGAAAATAATTTTAATAACTGCATGTGTTTCAAACACAGTATTAATTCTATTCATGCTAATACAGCTGTTGTTTTTCCTTTTATAACATGCAAAAAAGAAATATGAAAGATTTTTATATTTTATTGCGAAGCTTAGAATCAACGCAAATAATGCAATAATAATAATTTCTAATATAACCACATTCCTGATACTAGCCTGAATGAGAAAATTAAAATACAGTAAAATCAATTCATATTTTTGAACTTTTATGTGTAGCTCCATTACAAAATATTAAAATATGCAACGAAGTTACTAAATAGATAAAAAAATAAATAAAAATATTTAAAAATAAAAAAAAAATTGTCCTTAGTCAATCAATATTTTTCTGTTATATCATTGGAGGTTATCACATTTATATTTGAAAATCAAAATTAATACTGAAAATGTATACCAAATATTAATTGTAAGGTGATTTAAAAGGATATATAAGCTTTTTTGCTAAACACTATCTATTTAATACTATAGTAATGTTCCGTTTATATCCTTTTTTTAGATGTAGATGCCAATTGTTGGCTTGAAAACACAAATGCCAGCCATTTCTGAATACATTTTCCATTCTTTGAACATCTTCGTAGAATCTTCAATTTAAAATACATTCTGCATGTTGCAGTAGAAGTAGACTTTCAACAATGCCTCACAGTATGGTAAAGGGCAATTTCAACTAACATTTTAATAAAATGTTTTATACTTTTGTAAATTACAGAGATCTTTATTTATTTTTTTTTTGGAAACTACTACCTTATTATTTTGTATGCCCCTGGATTTATACAATGTATATATATATGCACATAAATAACTTTTAGATAATATTGAGGTATTCGTTTATTATTTATTTTTATAAGCAGTTTTTTAATTATCCTTCGTCATTTTATTTCATTAATTTTCCATTAATCAAAAAACTATTTCCTTTTCTATATATATATATATATATAGAAAAATATATTTCTTTTTATACAAAGTTCAGATATTTTAAGCAACAAATTGGATTCCTTTTTTAACAACTAGAGTTAATTATTTTTAAACACACAAATACATAAGTATTACAGACATACCTACAACATATTTGTCTAATGAATTCATCTATAATTTTTCTATTCCCTCTAATATTACTAGGGATCTTATAATAACTCATTATTTGGATTTACGTTCAACTGTAAGTTTCGAAATATTTGGAGTAGGAACTGAGCAAATATTAACCTTTAACGCATTTTCATATATAATGGGAGATATTAAGTCAAATGATTAATATAATACATTCTCAAAATAACGTTATTAACTTCATGATATTTGATATTAAACTGTTCTATATTGATGAAAATACAATAAATGATCACAAGAATTACTATATCGCTTTCTCATATGTATATACTATAATGTAGATAGACATATTGAATAAGTAGATATGAATTTATAGAAATATTCATTTTCATCTCAGCTTTAAGGCCTGGAGGAAAATTACACAGAAAATGAACATTATTAACTAAACCAAATATTTTTTAACTGTAACTTTCCCTGAAAATATGTATAATGTTATTATTTTGAATATTCAAGTAATTTTAAGGAATTTCTTAAAATTTAATAATTTATTAGTTATTTCTCATATTTATTAAATTGTCTCACCTTTTTCACATAATATGATTGCTAAATGATGTAGCATTCGTCCTACAATTGTGTTTATGTCGTTAAGATATAGAAAAATGCAGTTATATATAAATATAAATTGATCGAATGAATATATGATATTTGTCCTTGTAACTTTATGCAAAATAAAGTTTTATAATTTATCTAATGATAATTGTTAAATTAATCTCAATTTAAACTGATAGTTTTCTTTAAACAAAGGAAAATTTCTTTTTACTTTTAGCATGTAAATCAGTAAAACTCATAAAGGCAGAAAAAATATGCTTAATATATAAAATATTTGTTTTTTTTTTATAAATAATAATTCCAAATGTGTTGCTAACTAGTAAACTGTCTCAAATCTTTTCTTGTGTAATTTACACCATTCATAATCTTTTGAGTACTATAAGCTGACGAGATGCATATGTGCATTCAAAAATTTCCTTTGATTTATTCTCAGTCTTTGTTCCTTGTAGCTCTGTAAAAGTTTGATAAATATATATAAAGGATCAGCACACTACTTCCTTTTCAAGGATGCCCTTTGGGAATTATTTCTGTTATGCTTTTAATGAAGCAGCTGCTTTGAATAAAGAAAACTTCGTAGTAAACGTATACCTTAAACTTTTGAGTCAATTAAGAGTGTATATACAGAGGACAATAGTGGAATTTCAGCATCTTTACCATGTTTCAAATTCACAGCCAAGAAATTTACAGTTCTGCATATAAGCGTCGGAAAATTAAACTTCTCATTTGAAAGGTTTACTCAAAACATTTGTTGCCCAAAAATGTTTTCAATTTCATGGACACGTGTTTTCCTTCATACTATTCTTGTAGAGAATAATTTCAATATGTTACGACAGGTAATTAATACAATCAACAAAACAATTAGTTCTCTTACTGATTAAATTTATCATGTGACTTGCGTGTGTTTGGATTGGGTTTTGAATAATAATTAGATCTACCTCCTTCTATTAACATCTACATAAATTTAATCAAACAGAAATGCATTAAGCTCTAAAATTAAATTCTTTCGGATACAGTTTCATTAATATGCCTGTATGGACTACAATTTTCATTGTTATATGAGCAAATTTTTGTACAAAATTATCAACAATATAATTATGATATTCATATTATTAATATTCTTAATATTTATAATATGTAATATTTTAGGGTAAAGATAAAAAAAAACAAATGTTAGTAAACTCACAGAATTATGCGATTAAAGTTTTATATTATCTATAAAAAAATTCCAATTATTTAAAAGAGATTATTTCAAAGAGATTATGCACTTTGAAGAAAAAAATAATTTTGAAGTTTTAAAAATTAGGCATTAAACATTAAATTTTGGTAAAATACTAAAAAAAGAAAACTTGAAAACCAGGCCTTTCCTATGTATATGTGCGTGTGTGTGCGTTTGTTGAAACTGCATGGACACTATTCATATAAATTCTACACAATACAATATTATAGTTCATTAACCGTTGTGTCTGGGGTAAGGTAACAAATAATTTCTAGGAAATTATTGACTAGACTTTTACGGTTCATAAAAAATCTGAAGAGCATGCGCTAACTGTCAACGGATTGTTTTTAGTATCACACATGTTACATATAATACCACCGTCAACATACAGTTATGCCTTATCCTTATGTAAGTTTAAATTTAAGCAAATATTTAAAAACACAGTTATGCACCAGAAATATAAAGGACATCAATAAGAAACTGAGTTTTAAAGTGTTATCAATGCGAATAAGAGATGATTGAGATTTGTATTCAAAGACACTAGGAGACGTGTCAGTATGACAAAATCAATTGTATACAGGAAGTATGCATTTGCCACAGTGGCTTAAAATACGAAAGCGAACTTCATCATGTTGCAAACAGGACCAACATTTGTTTGAAAATATGATGTCACGCCATTTATGCATGTATTTTCACCTTCCAGTACATTACTGAAAACGCGCCTGTCTGTAATTTTAAATAGTTAAATCCTCATGGTCCCTAGTCATACATTCTTTGCTGCCTGAAACATAAATGAATTGTTTATTTAGATTATAAATCATTTCTTTTTTCACTTGGTATCATGACAAAATTTCACCAGGCACCATATTTCAAATCCAATTTTTTTATGAGAAACCGGTGGTACTGTTTCTTCACTAAAACACATTGATGTTTCCGCCATTGACTGTTTTACTTAATTCAGTAAAATCTATTCTTTTTTATATTTCATACATCTTTTTCTTTTTCTGTAAATTACACGTGTTTAGTGTATTATATTTTCTGTATAACAATTTTAGTTATCATCAGTGTATATACACATTCCAAACAGAGAAATTCTTAGCAATTTTATCCACAAATGACAGCATGTCTTGAGAATTGATACAGCTAAACAAAGGTTGTTACTTTTTATTCACGGTAATTTTCTGCTAATGTCTTTGACTGATACTTGATGGCTTTCTAAATTCCTTAAAGTCAACTTGTAGTGAGCGTGAAATCCAAATTTAATTTCTATGTCGAATATATTCTTTTCAGTGAAAGATGCAGTCACTTAAAATATGATATTCTTCCATTTACTATGAACATGGATTTAATGATATTTATTCTTTTATATTTCTGCCGCTGGAAGTATCGATTCTGGTTAATTAAGTGCTTTTCTATAGCATTTTTGCATCGGTTCTTATAGTTTTATTTCATTCTATTTCTTGCTTGAGTTTACATTATGCATACGGAAGTGTAAACCTGTTTAATATCATATTGAGCCTATGAACACACAGAAATGCCGAAAAAATGACTTGGCAAGGATTCATCTAATGCCTGAGCTTATCCTACAATCAATTCGTAGCTTGAATTCAACAACGCAATCCACAAATCTGTAGACGTTTGAGATGAGGGAAATCATTTCTGAAAAGAATGTTGAATAGCATCCCATATATGCTCAACAAATGTTCATGCTTAGGTGCATAAATAAAATCTTGAAGTACCAAAAAACCTTGAAGTATCAAAGAATGAGTACGGACCTACTCGGTTTCAACTTTTGTTGACTGTTTTGCTACATTTCTCTGTAGGAATTATTTAAGTTCACTGAAAGGTGAATGGATACGAATTGGAGTAGATGATTAGATGCATTGCTCAAATATTTGTTATGTCACAGATTCTTCTGAAATAGTAACATTTTTCCCATATTAGATCAGTCTAACACGTTTTATAGCATCGTAGAGGCTCCACCAGCTTGAGCAGTTACTTTTTTGATATATAGGAGTTCATTTGATATATAAGAATTCATTTGATATTTAGGATTGATTGGGCTTTTTCCATATTTTTATACCTTTTCCTGATAGAAATGCAAACGAGACTAGTCAAATGGCGCTCTGTGTTTCTGTGATTTGACAGTCTAATGTAGCTAGGTAGAAATCACGTGCTGAAGCAAAGTGTAAAGCTGTAAAGCAATACACTTTGTAAGACTTTGGACCTGGCATTTTAAATTTAAGATTGTGCATTGAATAGTTCTCACGCTCTGAAACTTGTTGATATATAAGCATTGCAATCATTTGATAAATCTTTATATCTATTTCAATTCGAGCCAATATTTGATGACCTTGTTTTTCTACTATCTTTTTTCAGCAGTAGTATTATCTAATAGAACATTTCACCGGATAATCCATATTAACAGTACATTCGTAAAATGGCGTTTGCAAAAATGTGAATTTCTTTGTTACCCCAGATATACAAAGTCTCATCTTTCTAGATCTATATAACTTGAAATTCAAAATCACTTAAATCTAGATAATGAGACACAGTAGATAATGCAGCATTATTGAAGATGTTTCTTAATAAGTTATGACGAGTGCTGGGTTCTAATTTGATTGAATAACATTTCCTTGTTCTAAATATGATTATAAACGGAGAAAAAATCAAAGAAAAACAGCACATATACTTGTTTTCAAAGGAAAATTTACTTTTATATTGGGATTGGCATTTTTCTAGAAATAAGTGATTGTAAAGATATGTCAGGTAGTGCTGAATATCAAATAAAAAGACATTTCTGTGTGTGTTTGAAATTAATTTTTATAAAATAACTCTTTACACAACTTTTTTACTCGACATAGTAACTGTTTTCACATGTGTAGTGGTACAATATTTCTTAGAATTCTAACCTGAACAATGCAAATCCAAAAGGGAGAATATTTTGCAGTGATTTGAAAGACTAAAATACAGTTTTTAACTGATATTTTTTACTATCTATAAATCTTCAAATACGTACATTCTCCGTGGAATACATCGCGCATTGTTGATTTCATTACTTAAAACCTTTCAAAGAGACTACCTTTCAAAGAGAACATAAAATAAGGATCCATATATATTTTGTATGTATATGTTTGATCACTATGAAAGATGAAATAAAATGTTAAAAATATTATGGTGCAAATATTTAAAATGACGATATATAAGAAAAAATAATTTATGAATATGGATATTTCTCAGTGTTTTGTTTTTCAGTCCCAATATATTGAATCTATATTAGAAATGTTCTTTATTAATATCTGATATAAAGTATTTGTTTGGTTTACCAATTAAATAAACGTGATTTGACAGATCTCAAATATTCACCAAGAGAGCACTTTAGAAATAGTTCAACTTACATCCGAATTAATGCACGAACGTATTGTTTGCGTGAGCCAAAAGAAAAATCATACTACTTTTGAATGGATATTTGAATGGGAATAAGAAAGCAGATCTTATGGAATAATATTAAACTAGCGGTTTCAATACTGATTTAAAATCCGACAAGGATCAAACGGAATTTTGTTTTAACCTGAGTTTTTAAATCAACAATAAATTATATATAAGAAATAATAATAATTTCGCATCACGTAATCTTTTCATCAATGGGAGGGTGAGACCATATTAAAACCCTATTCTCTACTTTCTGACATATTAAGATCTGAAAAAGTGGTGCGTAGATTACGTCTCCAATTACGATTTTAAAAATAATGCAGTGGTCAACATATTTAAGTAATTTAAGGCTATCTTTTTAACTCTAAGACACTTCTTTTTGATGCTTAGTTAAATGGGATGCTTTTTGATGGTTAGAAAATTTAAAAAGGGAACTCAATAGTTAAATGTTGTTTTGCATATGTAATTTTTTGTGTATAATTTTAAGCTAATCGATAAATCAAATATTTAGCTTCTCCTATATCATTTGAAGAACAGTTATTATCATCAATTAAAATCTTTCGTATGCAGACACATTATCTGAGATTACAACTAATAAGTCTCTTTCTGCAATCTTTATAGCGAATAGAATGACAACGTCTGTGAAATGCTATAAGACTTCTTATACAGGAGCACGAGATGGACTTTAATTTCTAACTGATAATTGTAAATGTTGAACTCCTTTTTCTTGAATTAATCTCCTTTTAAAAACAAGAAAATCAGAGTACGATATGTTCTCACGTCAACATCAACTTTCTTAAAATCAAAATTTATTTTACACTAAACTTTTTACATTTGACAAGTAAAAATAATTTGATTTTATAAAAAAGTTTATATTGTTATAGTTAACCATAGCTTTTTTAGAAAGCCAAATTGCTCTTTCTTTCTTCCATTTCTAGTCTGAATGTATATCAAAAATTTCAGAGAAATTCTATGTTTTGAACTTTTCAACACCAGTATGGTTCTCAGGTTTAAATCTAATCAAGCATTTAAGTTTACTTTCATTTTTAATCACTATGTTTTTTTTTATTTTTTTATTTATTTTATTTTTTTTAACATAGAAAAGCTGATTTGATCAAAACCATCAGTTTATTCTGCCTAAGTACATCAAAAATGTTAGGCTGATCATAGTAGGTATAGCCTTAACAAAAGACGAATAATGTCAATGTAAGTATAGATATTTCGATGAAAGGTTTATATATAATAGATTCATATAATTCTATTACCACCTTTTTCAACTTTTATAATATCACACCTTATTATTACTGTCTGCATAATTGCTATTTAATCTATCACATTGTTGCTTATGCGTTATGAATTATTATAATTGTAAGATTTTTTTATATTAATATCAAAATTTGACTAGCAACATTGAAACACATGCATGCCATAATTAGATAACCTTGGAAAGCATTTTAATTGTCATATTTTCCTTTACAAATAGCTATTTATAAGCAGTAAGTATATATATTGATAAAAAAATACTTATTATTCTGTTTCACGTCATACTTCATGTTATTTTACGATCGACTATCGCGTTTTGTTATGGTTCATATATAGATGATTTCCGATAATATGATGACAAGTTAGCTGTTTTTTCATCGGAAAATAAGTTGCTGACGGTAAATCAATTGATTGCTCCTCATTTCCTCCATCTTCAGTTTTTTATTAATGTAACGAAGAATATATGTAATAACAAATTCTCTTACTCTATATCTAAAATCAATATAATTTCCATGACGTTTATAAATAAACTTAATGTTATATTTAATGAAATAACCTTGATTTGATAAAAGTATAATGAACAAAATTTCATCATTTGAGTTATCAATATTATGAGACGTATTTGAAAATATTAAAAACAAAAAATACATCTAAACTTCAATTATTTCGAGAAACGAATCAATTATTTTCACTCTGGTAATATTTAAAGAATTAATTAATTTATAAAATTAAAATGATTTGACTTTAAAAGCAAAATTTTTTTTTCCTTTTTTTTATCACATAATAGTGATTTTATTGATTTTTAAATCTTTGAAACAGATTTTATAAACTTGTAGAGAATATTGAATGAATCTATAAAATTTCAAACTAACAATATCTTTGTTACTCTTTAAAATTATATAGAATGGGGATTACATTATGCTTAATATTTATATCACCATCTCTTCAAAGAAACAACAATCAAATATTTTTTATGTAAATTTTATTTTAAATTCCTGTTCTCTAACATATGACTGATAAAAATGAATATGCATTTTTAAGATGCAGATACATATTGTTTTAAGATATAAACTTGATTTTTTTTTTTTAAATTTATTAAGACCTGGAATATAATATGCAATAGTAAGAAATTTAATTTAAGCTGTTTTAGTTACAAAAATTATTTAGGTCAGTTGTTTACCCAAAAATAAATAATTTTTTGAGTGCCTTTTAAAAAGAAAATTATATGCAAAAAACTGTAATAATAACATGATTTGAAGGCAGAAATAAAACATGACTTTATCCGTTTTTAGAATAAAGACAATAAAGTTTTGAATATTTTACCATTAAAGTTACCCATATTAAATTATAATCATTAAATATTTTTATTTATTTATATTATTTATTAATTTTATTTATTCATAATTTTGTTACATGTATAAATCCGTCGAAAAGGGCTAAAACTTGCAATATTTTAAATATTTAACCACGTTGTATATTTATATTAATAGCATGTATTGTTGTAAAATAAATATAAATTACATCAACATTCACAAAAATATCTTAATTAGAAAGTTACTTTTACATGTAAGCTATATTTCGGAATCATTTCTTAATCTACCCTTAATATTATCACCATAAATTTAATTTTAAATTTAAAAATTAAAAAGAAAATTTTCATCACACAGCATTGCTATAGATCTACAAAGTTCTCAAACGTTTTACGGTATCTGTTACATTTCTCTACTTGGTATGACTGTTCACTTTTTGAAAAGTCTCGTGCAGAAACAGAAGAAAATATCAAGTAAAACTGCGAATACTAAAGTGTTTCGTTTCTAAAAGATGATTTTTCTTTAAATATTTTCATGGAATCTTGTGTACCCAATTTTCCTGAAAAGAAGTAACATGGATTCTATAAAATTTTAAGTGAAAAAACATTTTTTTCTAATGGCTGGCATCCTTGAGCAAGTAAGTACATTAGCCCATTTACCTCAACAAAGCCGGTAACTGCTACTCAATGTATCGTCACCCATGGGCACCTGTGAACCAAGTACGAGTAGCATCGCCCACATCACACCACGAAAAGCCCGATTATAGGCAGGGCCATATTCATCCGTCATCTGAGGAAAGGACAAGAAACTAATAGAGAGAAAGGGAAAGTACATCATGCCCGAGCCGGGATTCGAACCCAGGTCTTCCCCATCCGTAATCAGTTACGCTAACCACTAAACAGGTTGGGCTGCTTACGTGAAATAATTTGCATGGGTATATTGAAGATAGAAAAGAATAATTTATTTTACTTAACATTATTTCGTTTATTATTTATCGATAATAGTTCTTGATAGGTTTTTGTAGAAGAAAAATAAATTAAATAAATTTAAGTTTTTTTCCTTTGAACTGAACAAGCATCTCAAATAATTGTACTGTAAGGACTTCGCATAATTAATTCGCAAAAATAGCACAGTAATTTAAAGAAAATCATTATTTATATCATCTATGAACGAGTAAATTTAAGTAAATTTTTCATAATATTTTCTTATCGGCTTACAATGAGACATTGCACACATTTTTTCAGACTCTATTGATAAAAGTTGAATAAAAAAGAATCATATAAATGGTAAAGAATAAATGATTTTTAATAAAATAAAAATAATAAGTATTTTTATTATGTTTGAAAAGATCTTCAAGTATTTGAGTTGTAAGTAATATTAAAATTTGTTATTTCATACTTCCAATGTAAGCTCGATTATTATTATTTTTTTTATTAGAAACATGCGAATTATTTCGAAAATAGCATATGAGAATTATTAAAAATCTGATATACATAACTTATGTTGTCTTATTGCTCTTCAATTTAGTACCTATGTTTTATTTATATAGTAGTCATTATTTTTATTGCCAAGCTATATAAAGCTTACTTTTGTGATATTATACTTTTATAAATGAATTTCTAATAATTTTCATGCTTGTTTGATTTATTTTAAGAGTAAGTATTACATGTTACTATGAACACCTTAACAAATATTTTACAATTTCATTCTTAAAATTTAATGTCCACGAATTTTCGTTTACTAAATTTTCCTTTAAAATTTCGTTAACATGAATTAGACAGTGATTGATCAATTTGTTAGCTAAGAATAATAAAAGTGCTTATTTCATAAACTAATATAATATATTATTAATTAATATATAAATACTTGTAAAATTATGTTTTTATTGTATTATATATAACTAGTATAAATACTTACTATATTAATTACTGTGAAAAGAGATTCTTAATGATACCTAATAACTTATTTAGATATACATTTATTATGCATTGTATTTATTAATTCAATCATAATAACTAAAAATATCGCAAACTAAAATATCTAAGAAACTAAGATTTTACAATTAAGTCTCAGGATGCAAATTATGAATTTTGTCTATTGATTAACACTGCCAATTTTGGATATTCTGAAGTAATATATATTTTCGAATAGTTAGGTTTTCATCCAAAATGATGTATCTGAAAAACCTCTAATAATCTCCGCATTAGAAAGTCACTATAAATATTTACAACATGTTCGTAGCAAAGAATGTTCATTTTTAGAGTCATTTTTCATATTCATAATATGCTTAACTAATAAGGGTATCGTATTAGTAAGAAGTTAATTTTTTTCTGGAGAAGCTCAATCACTCTTTCAAATCTTAAGATATACGTTTACAAACATTGTGCTCACCCAAATAATATTTGTATTAGGCTTGCTATGGCTTCCTCAATCACGCTGTAACATATACTAGGATTTGTCAATCGGTTTCGATCAGAAGTGCAAATTTTTTTCTTAGAATATGCAAAGCAATTTATCTAGCTCATTTTTTTGTTTTAATATATGAACAATTAAAAAACAAGTTGAAAAGTTTAGTTACTTATTTTGAACATATGAATCGTTTCTATGTAGTTCATTCAAAGTTTTTCCCCAAGCATCTGTTCTTAGCCCTGTTCTATTTAATTTATATAAAACTAGATCCGAATACACGTTTATTCAAACTTGTAAGTTTGGAATGTTTTCTGATGACATCGCAAACTGGTTCTCAAACTCAGATATGGCTGTCATCGAGATCATTGAATGAAAATACGGAAAAATGTGTTGAACTTAGCGATCATAAATTGACACTCAACGTCTCTAAATAGAGCGTCAATTTTTTTCACTACTAACAAGCCCCTCTACTCCTTTCGACCAAACATCTATCTTAATGAACAACTACGTTTCTACGAAAAACATCCAAAGTAATTAGACATTGTTCTGGACTAAGAGATAACAAGTAACAAGCATATACAACACCGAGTGGACAAGAGACTCAACATACTGAACTTCATCTCTGGCAGCAAATGGGTAGCCGATGCCAAAACATTCCAGACAACATACCTGTCCTAAAGTGACTTATCCTTGAATATGGACTCTAATTTTATTTTAGTGCTTCCTTTATGAAATTTTAAAAATTAGGACGAAATCAACTGAGCTTCTTTCATACATTTACAGGCTTGGGGATCAATTTCCAAAATTAAATAGTCCCTTGTGAACAGATTTTCTATTTCTGAGTTAAGTAAGTTAGAAACTCACACGTAGTGAAATACTTTTATAAGTTGAAAAGAGTTATTACAACCATAATCGTACTTCTGAATATCTTTGTAGGTGGACAATTAATTATTAGCTTCACAAAAGTCACAGATCGTTTAAAATAGTGTTAGACACGAAGATCATTTCCAACACAAAAGAGATTTCCTCTCTTATGCCTGTTCTGCCAAAGAACTTGCCCAAAGTCTTCTTCCATATTGACTTAGAAACCTACACAAACAAAAATCTATGAGCACTTGGTTATTTCAAACAGTTGGCTCTAAAGGTCATCAGTAACCTCTTAAAGATGTCATACAAATTTGGAATGCGTGCCAAAATCACTTTAGTCAGATATGAAGCAGAATTTTTATCGAAAACTACTCCTTGGAATTTTCTAGATGAAATCAAGATTACTGCTCGATCAATAGTTGAGAGCTCATCTCCATAATCATTGGATTGAAAATCATTCTAATTACTCCAATTCTTAAGATATTTGTATACTTAGTGATAGGCATAGTGCTATTCAGCACCTACAAAATTGACATCAAGTCATTGACCAAGTGGGTTTGCAAATAATTTAAAAGCTGAAATGCACATGATGAGCTGTTCACAGTCGGTGAATGTCTAATGTCAATGCTAATGTTACAGGTAATGAAATTTCTAGGATGTTAATCAACAGAGGCTCCTCAGAGACATTGTCTGGTTCAAGCTCCCTCATTTATCAAGAAATTTCTTCTGTATCGAAATGCAAATGCAGATAAAAATGATTTACTCCTTTTGCTCACCTCTGGTATTGTGAAACGTGTCCAGACTGCATTTTTGATATCGAGGGTTTCGTTCAGATATCACAGCAATTTCAAGACTAATTTCATTGCCATCTTAAAGGATTAACTTTTATCTCAGGGCAGCAAAGTTTTACCAACCTGCAACAAGTGTCACCTAAAACCAGCTTCTCCGGAACAAGTCCTATTTTGCTAGAATCTAATTTTAGTAGACTTAATATCGTCTTCCCTTCTTGTGACAGGCTTTGCTAGAATACATAGACTCGTGGATCTAGTTGTTGCTAGATCAAGAAGGCTTAGTTACCACGTCATTCTAAGTTAAACTATTTAAGGCTATCATACCAGAAAGTGATTGACCATAAAATTTAAAACATTGATATTTACTCCTAGAAATTCAGTAATTAATAAAATAAAATAAAATTTGTAACTTTTTCCTAAATTGTGAAATCTCTAGCTTCGTTTCAGACATTACATAATTTAAATTCAATTCTTGACGTGAAGAACACTATTTTATTATTATATAAAAGTAATGAGCCCTTTTTTGCTATAATATTACACCTTCAAATATTTCATTATAGTATTTTGGAATGTTCCAAAAATTATACCTCTAAGCAATTTATAATGTTTTGAAATATTTCGTATTCTTATATGTTCTTATTTAATGGGAATATCTAATTACATTTTTGATAAATGTTTCATCTACTCTATTTGATTTCATGAATATTTACAAGTAATAAACTAAATCACAAAAGAAAATTCTCATATATTGTATTTATTAGATTTCCATTCAAATATACAATACTTAATATCTGAATTTCATAATATATTAAAATTATTTTATTACATTTTAGTATATACTACTATTTTTATATTATTGTGGTGTCTTCAGAATTTTTAAGTATTTGAAGTCAAATGGTAATCTAAGCCGAACAACGCTTTTATTTTCTGTAAAAAAATATTATTTTCATTTTCCTATTACTAATGCAGAATTATTTTGTTTTTTACATAAAAACAAATTTTAATTTCATGCATTCGAAAACTTCACTATTTGATTTACAAGAGTTGAATGTGCATTGAAAAGCATTATTTTTATTTCTTCTAATAAAATGTAAAGGAATTCTAAAGATTTTCTTTACAAATTTTTGATGTATTACAGCTTTAAGCATATATTAATATAATTTTAATTTAATGGTATATCTTAAGACAAAATAGTTCAAGCATTTGCAAGTGTCCAATAAATTTTGATTCTTATATAACGTAATATCACTTAATGAACCAGAGAAGAATTATATGTTGGCAAATTTTGTAAAGAAATATTGAATATGTGCTAACAAAAGTAAATATTCATAATATAATCAGAGATAAATTTCAAAATTAATTAATAACATAATTAGTTTTTAAGAATAATTTATTAATATTATATTTTTTGTATTTTAAAATATATAGTTTAATAGGAACAATGAAAATAATAGTATGAATAAATAATTTAATAACATAATTTTTTGTATTTTAGAAAATAATACAATTTAGTGAAAAAAAATTTCAATGAAATAAATTTTCCATGATTTAACACATGAGAGACATTTATTATTTAGAAACGCAACTACTTTTAAATTTATAACTTTTTTAATTCTTAAAAAATGAGTTCCTTAAAAATAAATGAACTCGTTTTGATAAAATACTTTATTAAATTTAGTGTATAGCAAAAGTATGCTAAATATTTAATCATAGTTGTGAAAGTCATATATAATAGCATTAAATTCATTTTTAGGTTGAAAAATATTATCATAGGTTGTTTTGAAGCAAGCACTTTACATATGAAGATAAAATTATCCCAACACGAAATTCTAATAGAATGAAGTAAGAAATAGACAAGAATGAGTTAAATCATGAACACATGGGCTTGCTTACACATGGTACAAGTGTAAGTATTTACACCATGTAACCGTTCAACATCTAATTTAAATGTTTTCTTAAGTAACAAAATATTTATTCATATATATTAAACTATTATAAAATTTAAAATATGTTATTTAACATGTATGTAATGGCATCTCCGGAAAAAGTTACTGTGTATATTTAAAAAAAAAACATGCTTATTAAGTTATGTCATTTTTTCAAATAGTCTCGATACTCAAAAAAACAAAATAAGTATAATTATTGTAATAAAATATTGAAATTGACACATCAATGCCAGGTTGAACTTTCTTGCAATGACTGAAATATTTTATTTTTTTAAATGTATTCACCATACGCCGCCCAACCTGACTAGTGGTTATCGTAACTCACTACGGATGGGGAGGACCTTGGTTCGAATCCCGGCTCGGGCATGGGTGTACTTTCTCTCTCTCTGTATTTCTTGTCCTTTCCTCAGATGATGGACGAACGTGACCCGCCCTATAAACGGGTTTGTTGTGGCGTGGACGATGCTACTCGTACCTCCTTGACTTGGTTCATAGGTGCCCACCGGGTAACGCTAAAATGAGTAGCAGTTTCTGGCCTTGCTGCGGCAAATGGGCTAATGTACTTACTTGGTCAAGGGTGCCCGTTATTAGAAATAAAAAAATATGTATTCACAAAATTTATGAATATATTTAATGTAACTAATAATAAGTAATTTTCAATATTCTATAATATTGCTCAGTTAAAAATGATAATTTATGAAGATAAACATATCATTGGCAGCTTCATTTAAATAAAATCATTTTTTCATTCAAGACTGTACTGAAATTCAAAAGTTAATAAAATATTATTTTTGAAACATTTTAAGGAACATAACCTGAATTTTTATTACTTGATAAAATATTTAATTAGACATTTGATCTAAAAATTCATAAAATATCTTCTTTAATCAATCAATGAAGATATTTAATAAAAAGTTCTAATACATTCAATTCTAAAGTATGATATTTAGAATTGAATGCATTAGAATTTATTCTAATTCTTACACTAATTATAATGAACTTAAAGGATTATGAATTGATCAATTGTATCATTTTGTGGATTTTTGGCAGAATTTTAATAATTTCTTACTGTTAACATTTTTTAGATATTTGAATCAGTTTGAAAATCAATTCATCTAGATATATCTCATTCCTTAAATTAATTATTGCAAGCCATATGTAAATTCATTTGAAAATCCACGTGCTTTAACTTAATTTTCATCTTAATAATGAATGGAATTCTTGGTGGGGCTGGAATGATGCTTATAGAAGGGCATAGAACAAATCTAGAATTCTGAATCTTGAATTAATTAAATAGAAAATATTGTATGAATGAATAAAATTTTGTGAGCATAAATAGGAAAAATATCTTTTTGCCATTCACTCTTGAAATGAAACGAAATAATTGTTTAACAGGATGTATATAAGTAACATATTCATGTCAAAATTAAATCTGAATAATATTAGTTGAACTTAAGAAACATACTACTTGTAGTTTTATTCAAAGATCTAAATAAATCCAAATAGTTGTTCGAAGTATCACTTAATATTACTTACTACAATATTGAGTAATTTATGATGAACTTTGTTACTGGAACAAAAAACAGGTTTTTTAATTTGTAAAAAATATTCACTACTTATAAAAATCATCAATCAATTATATGAGTCCTATATTTTCCCGCAAATACGAAATTCAATCATATCCAAACTATTCAAGACATGATAGTAGATAAAATACATCAACTTTTCAAATTGAATACTTATATTTATTAAAAATTTTGTTCCTCTGGTAAGTATATCAGTTAAGTGGGATTAGTTTTTAGCCCTAATTTTGGTGCAACCGAAAAATAATAAAAAAATCAATCACAAAGGGGAAAAATGTCATAAAAATATTAAGTAAATTTTATTTAATGTAATGTGTTTCTTTAATTTTATCAAAAACGAATCAATTTCATATTCTAGGCTAATGTTATCTTTATATGTCAATCCACTGTTAAACTTTACTAAACACCACCTGAGATATTTAAAAATGGTTAGAAAATATGAACTTCCGTTCCTTACAATATATTTCACTAAAACATATTACGATATATGAGATCTATGTCTATTAAAGTAACAGCAAACTTAGAGAAATTATAACAAAGTTTAGAGTAAGTAATAAAATATTACTAGTAGGTTATAAAAGTCCTAAAAAATGAACGTAATCTGAGCTTATATTTTTAATAATTTAAATCCTAACTCTGATTCAGTATCACGTTCCATAAACACTCATTGCATAAACAAGACTATGCTCTATAACATTTTATTCAAAGCATGAGTTTGATTTTATTTTTCACCGATAAGATGCAGACGAAGGTTCCTTTAAAATATACCTTTTAATATATATATATATATATATATAT